>QXWJ01000016.1:171769-310384 GCA_003614865.1 Arthrocladium fulminans
CGGTTTTGTCCCATGACGCAGAAGCGAGCAGTGAGCCATCGTGAGAGAATGCCACCGCATTGACCTCTAGAGTGTGTCCCTCTAGAGTCTGGACTTCTTGGCGTGTCGTTGGATTCCACAGCCGCACGGTTTTGTCATTAGACGCAGAAGCGAGCACTGAGCCATCGTGAGAGAATGCCACCGCCTTGACCAAACGAGTGTGTCCCTCCAGTGTCTGGACTTCTTGGCCCGTCGTTGGATTCCACAGCCGCACGGTTTTGTCCCATGACGCAGAAGCGAGCAGTGAGCCATCGTGAGAGAATGCCACCGCACTGACCTCTTCAGTGTGTCCCTCTAGAGTCTGGACTTCTTGGCGTGTCGTTGGATTCCACAGCCGCACGGTTTTGCCATTAGACGCAGAAGCGAGCAGTGAGCCATCGTGAGAGAATGCCACCGCACTGACCAAACGAGTGTGTCCCTCCAGTGTCTGGACTTCTTGGCCCGTAGTTGGATTCCACAGCCGCACGGTTTTGTCCCATGACGCAGAAGCGAGCAGTGAGCCATCGTGAGAGAATGCCACCGCCTTGACCAAACGAGTGTGTCCCTCTAGAGTCTGGACCTCTTGACCCGTCGTTGGATTCCACAGCCGCACGGTCCCGTCATCTGACGCAGAAGCGAGCACTGAGCCATCGTGAGAGAATGCCACCGCATTTACCCCGTCTGTGTGTCCCTCTAACTTCTGTAGTTCGAGACTCCATCTTACTGGCGTAGTCGGGCATTGTTTAATCCATGCTGGCATCCGACCACAAACCTTCCTGATCACGCTGGTCTGCGGCGCGAAAACGACCGCGGAGTAATGCAGCTGCAGTGGAGCAATGTCACCGATGAATCGATTAGCAAGGACGAATCGCCGTGCATCCTCGAGAAAGGCGGATACGCAAATCGAGTCCTTTGGCTACAGCCTCGTGAGTCAGCAAGAATTGCTTTGGCGAACATTGTTTTCCTGTTACTTACCGATACGAGTAACTGTAGAGTTCTCACATACTCAATGGCCTCGGCCAGCCTGTTCAGCAAGCTCAAGGCCTCTAGCCAGTGCAGGAAATGCTTCTGTAAGAAGCGATACACTTCGCTATCGTCGCGTATTTCAGTCCCACTGTGCTGGGCATGATAGGTCCAGTATCGGCATGCGTACTGCATAGCTGACGGTAGTCGTGCTTGGACTACAGTAGGAGCCAAGTCTCGCCGTAGCTGCCCAGGGAAACTAAGGCTGCACATATTTTCGCACAGACCTTCAGGGCTTCGGCGTGATAGTAGCTCAAGGCATTTAGTCAGCAGCATGGAATGTGTGGCTGGACCGTTGACACCGAAAGGCTGATTCTGGAGTTCCTGACTGGTGAGGAATTCGCTAAAGGACAGATGAAGAGGGCGAACAGGTGCTTCTATGTCCACAGGGATTTGAAGAACGGAGTGAAGTGCCTTGAGACGGAGGGCGATGGTCCGGAGTGGGATATTCAGCAGATCTGATAAGGCTTGCTGAGAAAGCGGTTCGGCGACCGTGACGATAGACCCAACAACTGTACGGAACTCGGTATACAGCTTCTCTTCGTCCGTTCTATCTCTTGAGGACGCCATCATTTGCTTGAGCACAGGCAAGTAGGTCTGTGCTATGTGTGATATCTGCCCGAGTTTCCGAGACTGTAAAATGGTCTCCAACCGTTCTTGAGGATCCCACTCAGTATCGTGGACGAATCGGTATATCGTGGCGGCGACGATGAACAGTGGAACAGCCATATCGGTAAGCTCTTGTAAGACTTTGTCGCCCGGCCAAGCGTGGTCTAGGGGCGTACCAAGTAGGGGATTACGGTTATAATCCTTTCGAATCGTCGCGAATGCGTCTGTGAGAAAAGCGAGAATGTCGCGATGCACAACAGGTCGAGGCACCTCATGGAGGATCATGTCATGATGGGAGTCCGTCGACATGTTATCAAAACCCAACTGAACAGGCAGCTCAGGCCGACTGGTCAAGAACAGTCGGAGACGAATATTTGTGATGTATGGCAGGTTGGACCAGAGTTGAAGCACTGTGTTGATGTCTTCTTGCTTGCATTCGTCCAACGCATCGACGACTATGACGAATATCGGGTGGCGTGGAGCAGGGACGAGTTGCTGTAATGGTTGACTGATCAGCGTCCTAAATTGTTGACCCAATGCCTTGCTGCAGATCTCTGGGTTGGACCTGATGGCTTCGGCAACAAGCACGTCAAGGCCCGGAACCTTCCTCGCGAGTTGGTGAATAATGGTAGGAAATAGAAATATCGCCGATCCTCGATCTCCTTCGCCCCGTTTGAAAAAGAAGCTGGCCCCGAGATCAGCAGCACCCGAGGGGCCTTGGTTGGCAAGCCAGTTCGCCATCGTCCATGAAATGGTCGATTTACCCGTACCCGCCATGCCTTTGAGCCAGAAGATGCTCCTGCTATCGGGTCGTTGAGCCCAATCTCGAATATCCCGTAGCAGATCTGCTCGGGTGGCAGGATGACAAGGCTCATGAACTTGACCGTATGCATCGAACGTGGCTCCTTGGACGAAGTGCAACTTATCCAGGTCGATCTTCCTCTCAAGATGCTTCAAGGAGGCCTGGAATTTGTGACTCTGCTCTAGCTCCTTGAGCACCTTTTGCAACTCTTGTTGTAAGTGTCCCAGCACCGTTCGGTCCTGGCCACTCAACGTGCGATCGCAGTTGCTCGCTTCAATCTCAAGCCTGGCTCCTAACTTGTCGCAGTCCTGTTCAAAATCTTTCACATCGCTATCTTGCCAGAAGGAGGTGAGGGCGCGTCGGAAGGTCGGTCGCTGATATATCTCGATTGCATGTGCAAGAAACGCAAGGATGTGCGTATACATCTCTGTCAGAGCGGTCTCCAGGTGCGATCGTGCCAGAGATATAGGCAGCATGCCCAAAAAGGCCATGTACGCTTTGAGTCGATTGGTCATGTACAAAGCGGTCTCGCAACCGACCAGGAGAGAAGCCATCTGTTTGGCGTCAGAGACCGCAGCCTATCCATAATCAGTAACTGTGGTGTAGCTTGTGCACAAGCCAGACTCGTACTTCAAGTAGGAAGCGGATGCCCGCCCATGGCAAGCCAGCATGGATTGGGTCCGCATTCGCTGCTACGTCGCCTACGGCCTTGAATCGGTCTAGCCAATGCACCACCTTGTCAGCTTCCTCTTTCAATATCACCGTGCGGCCAGCAAATGTGAAAGTCCATCTCTTCGCGTTGCAGTCTTGTTCCTTCTGCTTCGCTGCAGCCAAGGACAGCTCCAGCGCCTCGTTGACATCGCCGGTTGTCGGGAGGATGAACGGCTGCAGTATTGTTCGATCGTGATCGGACAATAGTTGCAGGGCGCCATTCAGGATATCGTAGCTGCTCGATTTACTGGAGGTTCTCGGTTGTTGAGTCGAGGAGATCAAACTGATATTTGGAATTGGAGCGGCAGGCGATGCTGTGAGCTGTCCAGTTGTAGCCGTCGAGACGAGCGCTGGTGATGTACCCGAGGATTGTATGGTCGATGATATTGACGCGCTGGTTGCACTCGAGGTCGACGGGGAGGATGGTAATTTCTGACTTCTGGATACCAGAGGCTTGAATCGATCGCGCCAGCGGGGTTTTCCACCTCCACCTGGGACAGCTGCTCCACTCATTTGTAAGACCGCTAGCCCATGGATCTGCCAAATGGATCTGTCAAAGGTGTTCTTCCCGGACTGAAGCTAGTCAGTGTAAGTGTTGATGTTGCTGAGCCGTCAAAGCATTGTATTATGTGGGTGGCAGAGGACCGCCAAGATCGTCTCAAGGCCAGGTCATGAATGAACCTTCAAGCTAGGCGCAAGGCGACCTGATAGCGCCGAAAATGGCCAGCGCAGTGGACAGGCAAATATCCGGGCCAGGCTTTACGATACCAATGGCACGTCAAGGTTTGGAGGAATTGGCCACCCCCCCTAGATGAGCATCGTTGCTTTGGTGCCCAATCATCACGAACAATCAGCTTTTGTATTTAGAGATCTGCGGGTTGTTGCGATGTGGCTAGGCAGCGGCCCAGTCCGGTACCTAGTCAATTGAAATGTGGATTTGCGGATCTGACAGATCACAGTCGTGAGTTTGGAAGATCTCGGACATCAACTCCTCATTGTGAAGATCATCTTCGCGAATGACAGGATAGCCGAAGGCCAAAATGAACTTTTGCAATGCCGAGGAATTGCTGCACTTTTACTCCCTCCTATTGGGCTCTGCCCCTGATGTGGCAAACCCGGCGAACCTGCTTTGCTCGTTTCCACTTGGCCATGGGCCTTGAAACAGAATGATGTGTGCAATTAGGCCTTTTGAGAATGCTACGCTATTGATTCTCTTCCATGGTGGCTGCTGTCATCACATTATGGCTTTCAGGGTCCCGTTTGGCTCGTCAACATTATCCATAGCCCGCCGTATCGGATTATTTCGGTTGACTCTTTGGAACCCGATGCAAAGGTAAAATTCAATGATCACCCTCACACCGTCTCCCGCGACCCAAAATCACTCATGACTATTACAACCGCCGCATGAAAATATCGCAGAAATTTGGCACATCATCTAGAGCTGCGGCACAGATGGGTGCTTTGTGCCTGAACCCATCATCGACAAATCACCTACGGAATCCCACAATGGTAACATGCCGCATAACTCTCATACCTGAATTCCTCCGCCAACAGTCGACATCGTTGACGAATCTCCTCGACATGGGGCTGTGGACATGCGGCGAACGAATGCAACACCTCTTCTCTGCCGCAAATACCACAATATGGGCACATCTCCCCTAGTGGTGCAATTCTTTCACCTTCTACATCTTCCTCTTCTCCTGCTGCTGCTGCTGCTTCTGCTCCTACCCCTGCTGTGGCTGTTCTGCTGTTGCTGCTGCTTCTTCAGCCGCTGCTCTGGCGCCCACTCGACGAATGTGTTTCGGTGCTCGACCTAGGGCAATGGGCGGCCGCATCCCAGCTCTGTTCATGCCCAGTCGCTCCCTCGTGCATCCGAGGGCAGCACCGCCTCCTTCACATGCCGCTAACTCGAGGACTTGCAGCTCCTGCCCTTGTTTGGCTTCTCGGACATTGCTGCGGCCCATTGGATGCACAAGTCTGTCCGCGCCAGCATTGTTCCATGCTGGGTGCCGCCGCCCAAGGGTAATCATAATCCAATACCGTGTATTTCCTGTCGTGCTCATGTCGTATCCCAACTTGGTTGTGTAAGGCAGATTTCGACGTTTGCGATTCGTCTTTGGAAGGTGGCAGCGTCGACATGCCATGGTGCCATGCAATGCAACCGAACCTCGCATGACGATTTAGCCTGATCAAAGCGTACTGCCCATCTCTTAGAACAGCTTCTCCTAGAGCAACCATCTATTTCCGTGCGCCATGGCTTCACATCATCTCAGCATGGGCTAGTCTTAATACCGATCATATCCATGTCCATCTGCATGCCTCATCCCATCCGTTCATCTCCCCATCCTATCCAATCACTCCATCGGCTCGTTCGTTCGCCCACACCATCGTGGTATGGGAGGGATGCGGCATAAGCGTTGGACTTAGCTTGTCTTTCCCAGCTCAAGGCAGACTTTAATCAGTCCCCCCCGGGTCCAAGTAGTTGCCGACTGTCAGGACTTGCTCTTTGCCATATTACTGGCGACTCAAGAGCTCTGTGAGGCATATTTGCTATTGGTGTATGCGCTCATCACGACAACGATGTCTCGTTCCAAACCTCTATCATCGCTGACCTGTGCGATGGTGACCATTTGCGGCGAAGCGCTGCTCCACTCGCCCATTCACACCATCTGCCTAGCCTGCGGGTGATAATGTGTTGGTCAGATTATTTCTGGTCGCGGATCTGGCGCACCTAGAGATGGTGCCATCGTAACTTGAGGCCAGTGAGGGTAGTCTGGTTGGTGATGATTCGTTGGCATGCCGCCAATACTTATCGATGTACTCATGGAAGTGCCGTAAGTCTGATTTCAAAACACAAATCGGGGCGCGTGGTTGGCTCCAGAGATGCCAGCTCGGTCAGGCTGATAGTTCAAGTTGATGCAAATGGCAAGCGACAAGTACATTACACGCTTCCTGTACAGGGCCAATCCATCGAATAGATTGTGGTTGATGTGCGACGAGTTGAAGTTGGGTGGCCGGAGTTGCAATACATTACATCAGGGCTTTTACCATTGCCCGTCCGGCTCGGCACAAAAACCATTGGAAAGGCGCGGGTTTCTGTCTGCACCTTCAGCTTACAGTGGCAGCATGAAAGAGTGCCTTGCAGCGGCCATTCTTCGTGTTGAACCTGCGTGCGTGAGCCGTCCTTCTCATTCGCCAAGGAACAAGAAATCTGCATCGAGCTCACTGCCCGTCCAGGTCTAGAGTGAGGCCACTCTGGCTCACCCGGGGTCCAGCCTCACCCGTCACTCACTCAGGCGGATACCTCGGTCTCAGCCGTCGCACCAATTTGGCCGCCAAACTCGACCCCTGGAGTTTGTAGCTGTGCAGAAGAGGGTATGAGAGGATCCGGGAATGACCGCAGTCCGTCAAAAGTTAAGGATGGAGAGAGTGGTAGGCCAGGAATCAGGGTTGGAGTTAAACTAGGCATGGCCGCTGCGTGGTAAGCCTCAGACCCGGGGTTCCTGGGTAACCAAGTCAGCAAGAAGATATTTGATCTAGCTTCTTAACCGGTAGCGATTTGAGTCCCAACTTGCCTATCTGCGTCACAACTTCCACCGGACCCATCGATGTCAAAATCTCCCAAATGTTGCCTTCAATGGGGTTCCAGATGTAGCACTTGCCACCAGAATGAAACATGTGTAGACAGTTGCCAGAATCCCTATCACAACGCATGATCGGTTCCGCCCATTTCAAGCCGTGCCTTCTAGCCATCATTTGACCAGAGCTGTTTTTCTTAGCCCAGTAGTAATCGTAGCCCATCTCCTCTTTGTCCGTTGTCCATCCTTTTGGCGGTATCTTGCCATCGTCAGCAGAATGATCATAGTAATTAGTCATGGGAGGACACACACAATGGTAGTACTGAGTGTAGAAGCCATCGATTATTTGACGTGTATTGGGTCTTGTAGCAGTGTGGAAGAGGGCGTGAGAGGACTCTAGGAAGAAAATTCAGAATGACTGCAGTCCGTCAAAGTTTGAGGATGGAGTGGATGGCAGTCAGGCACGAGGCTTGGCATTAAAGTAGGGACTCTGCGTTCGTGGTTTTGCTTGTGCCTACAACATTCAATGGTCGTGATCACAATGACAGAAAATCTTCTTTCTCCATTCAATGGCCGGTTTGATCTACGAGAAGCCTACAACTGGAGGCGAAGAGAGGTGCCTATTTACCTAACACGAGCTTGCCAAAATGGCTGCTAACAACCATGACCAGACCTATGATTTTCTCGAAGACGTCGTCAATTGCTTCCCCGTTCCTCGTCAGAATCTGGCTGAGGGCGCAGCGCCTGAAAGGAATGGTCAAGCTCGGGCGTGAATAATCCGCCGCAGAGTGAACGTGGACATGCTACCTGGCGGCCGTTGCCCTCGAGGCTGGCCAAGGAAGCATTGACTTTGCAGTGAGGACACTGTAATTCGAGGTCCAAGAAACTAGGATAAGCTTGGGCACCTAGTCGAAATGCCTCTCGCGCTCGCGTATCGTATGCACTTTTCTCGGCCTCGGTAAGATCATTCTGCCACCAGTATAGAATTGTATGTTCCGCAGGATACGTCCATTTTCGACCCTGAAACTCCCATGATCGCCCCATTGGTCGCCCCATGAATTGAGAAAAGTGAGCGATTGAGGGTCACAGCCGGTCATGACTACGGCATGACCACCGCAAGAGGGAGACGAAAGATAAGGTTCCATGTCCTCGTGCATCAGGATGGTGGTACGAGAAACCTCTCTCCTGAAATGCGCGGAAAAGGCGCTCCAGCCTGGATACGAAAGATCAAATGTAGCCAACACTGGGCGTCGGCGCAAGACTGCTTGTCGTGCTCCGTCCTCGTCTACCGAACAAAATTGGAGAGGGCGGTACCATTTGAGGGCTACACCCAACACTTCTTCGGAGTTTTGGCCATCAGCTCCGGCCGGACATTCTCTCAAGATTCCTTTTTGGATCCTCTTGATCTGATGGTAGCCTCCTTTGCGACCGACAATGCTGAGCAGTGCCATGTGAATAACGGCGGCTATGCGCATAGCAAGTGCCAGAGTCGCCCTGATCAGAGGGGTTTGTTGCACGTTCGGACCTGCTTTTCATTAACGTAGGCGTCAAGTTGCACACGACCTGCCATGTCTAGCCATGTTTCCATCGATCCGAAGCGTGTAGATAACATTGATGAACAAAACTCATTGAGCATTGTCGTGCTACAGACTCTGGCATACAACGCACATTCGCCAGATGATGGGCCCCCCAGCCCATTGACGTCAGCACGGGTATTGGATGCCGGGTACATGATACGCGAGAGGTCATCTCGAAAAGCCGTCGCCCTCCTTCGCTCCAAGCTGGACTGGCATGGTCGTGGAGCCGATGCCCTGGTTCATCGGAATCGCTTGTTAGGTATACCGCGGTAAGGGTCACGTTCTCTTTTTGTAGCTCTTGAGCAATCGGTATTGGATCACCATCAGTGGGTAAACCATCTGATACCACCACGAGTACGCGTTGTCCGCCGCCCGGCTGCTGATCAAACACGGCCAGCGACTTCTCTAGCGCAGCTTTCATTGGAGTAAGACCATACACGAATGGCCGTAGCGGGTTGAGCAGATTCTGCTGGCCTGATTCATGACGGAGGTTTGCGTCATTGCCCGCATTCGAGTGCTCCCGTATTCTCTGGAGCAAAGCAACGACACGATCGACCGACTGAGGAGTGAATTCTGCGAACTGCTCCAGCCACTCGCCACAGAGGCGGCGTGCTGGACGTCGAGCTTCTGACCTCTCCACACCGATATCATCAATAATTTCAGCCGCCGTATCACCAATCATGGACTCGGTGACGGCCGCTACGACGGAAAACCACCGTGGAACACAATCAACAAACTGCTACACCAGCTCCGGACAGTTCCGCAAACACTTGCATAGAATCCTTGCCTCACTGTCGTTGAGCTTTGTCCGAATGTATCTTGAGACGTGGGCTAGAGTGTTCTGGTTCGCCAGAGCTATCAAGGCATCGTGACCGCTCGAATGGCCGTCGTCATCAAGAAACGCTTCAATGGCGCTGCATAGGTCAATGACTGCTGGGCCATATGCAATATTGAGCCCAAAGGTGCCAATGAATACCAGCGCATCGGGGTGGCGATGCCGCTCTGCATTAGCGAGCTTCAGTGCTGCGCCAAAGGCGGCACTGAGGCGTTCGATTGCTTGCCCATCGGGACAACCGGGCTCTAGAGCCTCGCGCATTGAACCGGATACGTCAAGGAGGCAGCCGATGACTGGAGGGGGCAACGGGTCGGCCATAGCGACATGGTCAATAGAGGGCAAGTCTTATTGATCTTGAACAGCGATTTGTGTCCACTGTCTATGAGACGGTGCGGTGAATGAGCAATAAGCCAATTGGCCAATCGATCACATATCACAATCATGTATTCGGGTCGTTGATTGGCACCACGTGGTCTTGACTCACGTCATACGGGTTGAACAGAGATTTGTTCTTGAGTAGCTAAAGGCAAAGGTTGGCCAGTGCAATGCTGAGCTCGCTAGGTCCGTGGCGTAGCTCCTGGGAGTCGTCGACAGCGTTGCGACTTGGACCGATGCGGTAGTTGGACATGTCGGTGGCGACATCGAGGGGGCCGGTATTTCGGCAGAAATATCCATATCCCCAAGGCGTACGTAGGGGCTGGATGTGAGGGGTTGCTGACGACTGAGCTGAAGGCAGGGTAAATGGTAGAGAAGAGGATTCAACCCCTTGCCTTCGATGTCGATGATCCCGGCGTGGACTGCGGCCAACGCGGTGACTAGCTCGACGTAGGCGGTGTGTCCGGTGTTTGCAAAGACGGGAAATGAAGTCTGACTGCTTGGTCGAAGAGTGTGCATGCAGACAGGAAGAAAGAAGAGATCTGTCTAGGAGGAGGGAGGTAGGCTTCTTTAGAGAGGACAAAGCGCCGATATGGCGCCTTCCCCGATCAGGTAGCGCCAGTGAGGAGTCGTCATTCTAAGTACAGTTAAAATTGGACGCGTTAGGAAACGCGCCTACGTGCTTTCTCGTGTTTCTGCAGCAAGCGACCAAGTGTCTCAGAGGATCTCCAGAAGTCAGAAAAAGCCCCAACCGGCCTACAAGGACTGAGACGTCCAAAATCAAACGTATTATGGTGGCTCATTTGCCTCTTTTACCAACACCACAAAGCCAAACTTTACCAGACAAACAATACCATATTCTTCTCCTACTGCCATCCAACCGCTCTCCTCACCTCCTCGACCAACATCAATCACAGTGATGTCCCAACCTCCAACCCAAGAAAGCCGACCCGTTTCCACAGAATTCGTTCCTCCCTCAGTCTCCTTTCACCTTCCCGAGTTTCATATCGGCAACTCATACACCCATTACTCCCCCATCCCACCACAAATCACCGCCAACGCCCCAGATGGCGCTCCCACTACACAGGGCACTCCCGTCGTCCTCGGCGTCGACGAAGCAGGCCGAGGACCTGTCATCGGACCCATGGTCTACGGCATAGCCTACCTCCCCATCGAGCTACAGCATACGCTCCTAGCACAAACGCACCACTTCGATGACTCCAAAGTGCTCAGTCCGCTTGTGCGTGCAAAGTTAATGCGCACACTGTGCACTGCCGGTACCGACCTCTTCGACAACTGCGGTTGGGCAATCAAATCGCTCAGCGCCCGCGACATTTCTGCTGGCATGCTTCGCTACGGCGGCGCCTACAATCTCAACGCGCAGGCCATGGATGCGACCATCTCGCTGATCCGCCACGTCATTACGGATCTAAAGGTCAACGTCCGGGAGATATACGTAGATACGATTGGCCAGCCGGCGGCATACCAGAGAAAGTTGGCAGCGGTGTTTCCGACTGTCAAGGTTGTGGTTGAGAAGAAGGCCGATTCACTGTTTCCGGTGGTGAGTGCGGCGAGCGTTGTTGCCAAGGTCAGCAGGGATGTGGCTTGCGAGGTGTTGTACAGGGGTATTAAGGAACAGGAAAAGCAGGCTCGGCAAGTTGATGAGCAGATGCATGTTGATGGTGATGAGGAAGTAGAGCGCGACGTGGGATGGGGAAGCGGCTATCCGTCTGACGCCAAGTGTGTGACGTGGCTGAAGGGGAGTATGGATGATGTGTTTGGCTGGGGACCAGAATGCAGATTCAGCTGGGGCACCGCCAAGGATTTGCTGGAGGACAAGAACAAAGCGATGCAAGTGGAGTGGGCTGATGAGGACAAGGAGAACAACAGGCTGAGTCAGTACTTCGGGGCGGGGATGGCCGGGGGTATTCGGAGTGAAGAGGCAGAGTTAAGGGGTTGGTACGGAAATGGCGTTGGAGGGAATATGTTCTGAGCTGAAACGACCACGCTGCATCATTCATTCATAACAGCGATGCTCTATCTAGTAGTATTGGCCATTTATCTGTTACAATAGCTGAGAAAGTATCTGGTGCATATGTCACCATGCCCGCAAATTCCATGCCGCATCCGTGAAGTATCAAGAGAAGGATGGCGCAAGACCAGACCAACATCCTTCGAAGGGTCAAGTTGGGCTACAACTTCGCCTTGACCCACAGGCCATAATTACCCTGTCCCGCTGCCTCCGACCCCAAAAGATCCGCCAAGTTCGCTGGCCCGTCATAGATATCCCTCTCCGCCGCCCTCGTATTAATATGCTGCATTCCCAAGTCACTCACCCTCTCGACACCCAGCAACCGCATACACGTCGCCGTCTCATCTCTCAATATCTCCAACACCCGCTCCACACCCTCGATGCCACCCGCCGCAAGGCCAAATAGTGGACCACGTCCAATACCCACCGCTTTCGCACCGAGACAGAGGGCTTTGACCACGTCGGTGCCACGCTTGATCCCTCCATCGATGATCACATCCAGTCGATCGAAGACTTCGGGGCAGTACTTCCTAATCTCAAGCAGCGTATGTACGGAGGGAGGAGCGGTGTCGAGTGCTCGCCCACCGTGATTCGAGAGCACAATTCCTCTGACTTGCGGCCAATGCTGTGCGGCAATGTATGCATCTTCATGTGTTTGGAGGCCCTTGAGGATGATGGGCTTGCTGGTGTGTTTTTTGAGCCAAGGCAGTGTTTCTTTCCACGTCAGACTGGGATCTGTCCCGAAGAACAAACTCTGGCCGATGCCGCCACCGCCTTTCAACTTGGAGCCACCCGCATCTTTGATCGCGGTGTCAGTGTCTTCTTCAATGTTCTTGCTCCTCTCGTCCTCTTCGCGCTTGCCAGGCACAGGTGCGTCGAGCGTGAGACAAATGAATTTGATTGCGTCGAGTCTGTTGATTCGGGCGAGGAAATCCTCGGACTTTTTGCGTTCAGTTTGCACGTAGAGCTGCCAGCCAAAGACTTGGTCCGGTGCGGCATCCTTGACGATCTGCTCCGGAGTCATCGACGCATTGTTGGAGATGATCTGCATTGAGCCGAAGGATTTACATGCTTGTGCGATTCCCCATTCGCCATCTGGATGAGCCAGTCGGGCCATCGCTGCCGGGGAGACGTAGACTGGCAATTGAAGATTGTGGCCAAGAAAGGTGGTGGATTGATCGCAGTTCCGGCAGTCTATGAAGACCCGTGGGCGAAGGAGGATGGAGCGGTAGACTGTGTTGTTGAGGCACTTTGAATGGAGGTCATCGGCGGCAGAGAAGTAGTAGGCCCAGCCCTTGCGGGAGAGTTTCTTGGTTGCTGCTGCTTCAATTTCGTCTAGATTCAAGAGGTTGGCGACAGGAACTGGCCTGCTCGCGTCAGGCTCGGGGCCGATGTCTTTGGCTGGCTTGACTGGTTCTGGGAGTGATTTTGGGTCGACCGGTCCTAAACATTTCGATGGAGCAAGGTTCTCTTCTAGTGTGCCGGGTGGATGGATAGGATCGTATTCTTCTGTGGCATCTTTACCGGCTAGTTTGAGAATTATGTTTGCGCCGCCAGGGTGTTCTGGGAGGAATTCTGTTACATCCCAGACATTGCCGTAGAGGATCACCCAACATGAATCGCGGGTGTTGTGCTTTGCCACTTCTGCAGCGGATATTAGATTTGATTCTGACATGGTGATGCTGTGGTCTAGATGCTGTACAAGGTGGTGAGAGTGATGAATGATCGAGAAGTTCGGCTCATTTTCATAGCTTTTCAAACCCAGAGAAGCTGTCGACCATATTCTCTTCTGGACTTCCTGCCTCTTCTCGAAGCAGTAATGTTCGGCGAAGCATGCACCGAGCCTGATTCACCTCGTCAACGATTGGTTGGTGAGCCTTCGGGTATTAGTTTTGGGTTATTGGTGTGGGCGGAGGCGGAGTGGTCTCCGATTTCGACATGCAACGCCCTCCCCACTCTTCAGCCATGGTGCATGGGCTCATTGACCATGGCCATTTAGTCGCGACCGAGAAGCTCTGGGCATCAGCAAAAGAAATCCTCACCATCTAGCGAATTCGTCTGGTGCAAAGCGCCCAGCGGGTGGTGCCAGAAATCGATTCCGAAACGACGACAAAGAAGATGAATAAATTCCCCCATTGGGAGAGCTCAGCATGCATTTCACGTGCTCGCTTGATGTCGTAATCACGACATCCCAGGCTCCCATTCCACAATTGTCGTCGACAAGCTCAACGCAGTTACTTTGAGCTTCTTTGAAGCAACTTCATTCATGACTCTGCTAGCTGGCTGCTCGGCTGTGCAGCAGCTTCAGTGAAGTTTGAATAGGAGAACCTGCGCAACGCCAGAGCAAGGATTAAGATGTTCGGCGTAAGCACAACGGCTCACCATCGTCATCCCTCCTCGTCTGTACCACACCCCTCCCCGACCACCGACTAACACCCATCTCCACAGTCGCGACACCCTGAGGACCGCTTCCGCCTCCGCGCCCACCGAGCCCGATCAGTCCAACTAACCAACGATGAACTCGTCGAAGTCCGCGCCGCCCAACGAACTTTCGAAGGAGCATACGTCCGCACCTCTCTGTCACAATTCAGCTTCGCGCTCGTTGTCATCAAGATTTTTACCTCGGAGTTCTACAGCATTGGTGCATTATTTGCCGTGTATGGGGTAGGGGTACTGCTTGTGAGTGCATACAGACGGCAGCAGGGGAATAGACAGTTCTTTAGTGAGGTGGGCGAGAATGGATTTGGACGGAAAAGATTTCGGACAAGTGGGAATGTGGTTGTGGTGCTCACGGCTTTGAGTATCTCGGCATACGTTACCCTTTTGGTTCTGACTTTGAAGTTGGAGAGTAAGAAGTAGGGAAGCCGGTCGAAACGAGGAGGGAAAATAATGTGTGGGTGGTCTATGGCTCTGGGATAACAAGGGCAAGCATCAGAACACTAGGCATCAGATACCCACATCCTTTGGAGCCGGGCACTGTCCTGGAAGATGTGCCGAAGCCGGAAGTCAAAACGCTTGATGGCCCGTCAAGCAAACATCAACATCATTTGAGTGGGTGGAAATGCATACGAAGGAAAGGATTTGGGAAGCATAGGAGCAAAACGGACACTCAACGGAGCCGGAACGAGCCAAAACCGAAGGATAAGCAGAGAAAGACAGAACTCTTGAGGTCGATTCCATCGTGGATCGCTTTTGCGGAGGAATGGCGAAACGCCGGTAAAGCTGTTCAGCTGGGTGGTTGGGGAATACCCAAAGTCCTCGGAGCAACTCAGAAGCATCTTCCTAGGCACAAGTCGAACTGAATGTGCGAGGTCCAGAAATGAGCTGGGTGGATCGGAGGCAGAAAGAATGAAACCAAATGTGATCGAGTCTTGCAAAACATCCAGTATTCGTGTGCTGCATTATTCATCATGTTCATGTTGGATCCCCAAAGCACGCCGTGCATCTAGCCCATCGATCCATCACATCAGTGCCGCTCGAGGGTGTATCAATTGTCTTGAGTGCTAAAAGTGATATCTTGCTCGATGACAGGGATGTATTTGCCGCCCAGAGCGTGGATGGCCTCGATTGCCGATTCGGATGCCTTTGCTGAAAAGCCTTTGAACAGATCTGCCACAAGGAATATTAGTCTTCAACCACCGAAAGATATGCGCTGGAGGGAGCGCATACGGTACTCGTGTGTGATGATGCCGCCGGCGTCTTTGATTGCTTTCATGGCTTCATCGATGACCGACTGAGGAGTGTTCGGATCTTCGTAGGAAACAACAATTGCTTTCTGAGGGGCTACCGCGAGTGCGAGCGAGAGCAGCAATGCGAACAGGAAAGTAAAGATTGTGAAGCGCATGTCGGCAGCGGACTTAGGTGATATCTGCTGTGGTTGATATCGGTTGTCTTGGAGTTGGCCTGTAACTGATGTTGAAGATGGATTGTATTTGACTTGGTATCGGTGTTGTCGAGGTGTCTCCAGGATGAGTCGGCAATGACGCCAGAAATCCCCACAGCCTGTAGTCAGAAAAACGGCGGGCTTGCCTCTTGCTGCTTTCCGGCTTGGCAAATATTAGGCGCAGTTTTCTCCATGGCCCGACTTGCGACTTTCCACCAACTCGACGTTTAGCCACTTCATCGCTCCTCTGACCAACACCACCCAACCGATTCTTCCTGGTATCTTGCCCTTCTCGCCCACCTCCTCCCATCTCCACCTTTCGCGAATCTGATACACAAGACCTGTCCTGAACACATATTTTACTGAGAAGAAACCGCGCGAGTACCAACCTGGATCAGAAGGTGGAGACTTTGAAACTTCATTGTCTGGTGAATCGAAGGCGTCTTTACTCAGCTTGTCAATTTCCAGATTGCAAGTATTGTAATACGCCAGAGAACTCGAGAGTCTGCAACTGCACTACGCTCGTTGGGAGAAATTAGATAGCAAAAGATACCAGACACTTTCTTCTCTTGCCCTGATACCTGATACCCCAGCTCGTCGGAAAAGATTGTGTCTCAAGCAACGCCTACTCACACGGGTCTGCTTTTGTCTTCGATCTTTCAATCTTTTGTGCTTGAGCGAAGCCCAAGAAATACCATCCGATCGATCAAGCACTGATCTTCCACCACGCTGCTGCGTCTCTGACATCTGCTTTGTACCACGATCTTCTCCAATCTGTCACAATGTCTTCTTCTTTGCCGTCAGACGAAGTCGCAGGAGACTACAGAGATGCTCTCGAAGATCTCATTACCAACGACAGATTTCAGATTGCCAATTTGACAATGATTGCCAAGGAAAACATTGAACATGCCCAGGCGATCGCGAGGACCCTCACTCTACACATCAAGAAGGTAAGCACTTCTCCTGCTCCCCATGGCCCCTCCTCGCTAACACCCTGTAAGGCACCTCCATCTCGAAAACTGCCAGCACTGTACGTGCTTGACTCGCTCGTTAAGAATATCGGTTCGCCATATACAGTATACTTCGGATCAAACTTACATGAAACCTTCATGCTGGCATATTCCCAAGTTGACCAGGCAGTGAGACGAAAGCTGGAAGAAATGCTGAAAACATGGCGGGAACCTGTTCCCGGCTCTCTGTCGTCAACTCCGGTGTTTCCTCTGACAGCCACGCAATCCATCATCGAGGCACTCAACAAGTTCAAAGGTGCAACGGCTGCTCGACTGCCTCAACAAACTCTACGACCATCAAGCATTGTTCAGGCGCAACCAGTGCAATATCGACAAACGCCTACGCCACCACAGCCGTCCGTGGGATACCAACCGTCACCTGTGCCAATTCAACAGCCCACGCCAACACCTCCACCGCAGGTGCGGACCCCACAATACTATCAGGTGAGAAGAAGCGAGGCCGCTGGAAGAGATCCAAGACTAATGGTCGTGCAGCAACCTCCTCCACCTGCACCCGCACCTCAATACCCGGTCCAGCCCCCACAGCGGCACACACCGGCACAGCCATACCCACCGGTACCATTTTCAAGCCAAAATGGCCAGCTTCCAGTCAATCCAGGCGTCGATGTCAGCAAGCTTCACGCTGATATTGATGATCTGACGACCGATGCCAAAATTGACTGCATGACCCACCCGATGGATCAGGCAAAGTCCAAAAAGCTAGAGACGCTGCAGAGCCTCAAAGCCTTCCTTGACAGTGGTGGCCTTGGTGAGCAGGATCTTCGCGATGTGAGAGACACCATAACGAGAGAAATGGAAAAGCGCAATGCCGAGAAATTGGCAGCACAGCATCTCAACCAAGCCCCTACACCTCAACCGCCGTACCAACCTCCGTCGCAGTGGCAGCCTCCAAATCCATATCAACCACAGACGCAATACCCCCTGGTGCCGCCATTGCAGCAGCAGTACCAGCAACCACCGCCGCAAATCCCGTCCTTTCTTGGCCAAACCAACCTTGCCGAGCTGCTACGTCACGCACAGAACACGACTACTCCCCAGTCTCAACCTCTACCAAACCTGCCATATGCAGCGCCAGTCGTGAGTACACCCACACCATCGGCAGCTGTGCCTGCTCCGGCCATTGGCACGATGTCCCTGCTCGACCAAATCCGGGCATCGGGCATTCTATCGAAAGTTGCGACACCGTTGCAAGGCACCACCCCTCCAGTGTCGTACGCTCAGCCAAACGAGGATGTGCCATTCACGTCTGCTGCAATTAAGATACCTCGACCGCATCTTGTTCTGCAGTTCATGAACGAAAAACCAAACCAATGCAGCACGTGTGGCCGAAGATTTACCTCCGATGAGGCTGGCAAGGCCAAAAAGGAGAAGCATTTGGATTGGCACTTCAAGACGAAAATGCGATCTCTAGAAGCGGAACAGCGAGGACAAAATAGGAGCTGGTATGTCGATGAACATGAATGGATTGCGAGCAAAGAGTACGAAGACGATCTGGGACAGGAGGATCCAGCGGCAGCGACGAATGGCCAAACGTCGTCGGCAGCTGAGAAGAAAAAGAAAGACTACGTGCGTACACCTAGTGACCCAGCGTATCGTAATGCCACATGTCCGATTGATCAGGAGCCTTTCAAGAGTGAATGGTCAGCGGACATTCAAGATTTCATTTGGCGAGATGCCGTGAAAGTAGGTGATAAATACTATCACGCGTCGTGCTACAGGGACGCTATGAAGACCAAAGACGTAGCACAGACTACGCGAGCTGGGACGCCGCTGGCTGGGATGGGGCATAGACGAACTGCTACTCCTGACTCTGTACTTGGAAAACGAAAGGCTGAAGATGATGAGCCAAGTTCAGCGTCCAAAGCAAGGTTGAAGTTAGAGGCATAGTCGTCGCGAGGAAAACCCATATTCAGGCTGTTTGGAGCCCTCCGTATATTGAATATGAGAGCCAGCCAGAGCATTTCCGGCCATACAATAAGTGCCGACAACTGCATTCGGCATATCCCACTGGGTCTGGCCCTGAATGCATGCGAATGGGAAAAGAAAAAGAGGTATTCACATGAGCCAATCCCAGCGCCGGTGCCGGCGCCTCTGCCTGATCTGCCAGGCATTAAGATCGTCAAGCTTCTGAGCACGACTTTCCAAACCACGCTAAAAATTAATTTTGGTTGATCAACCCGAGAGAGAAAGCAGCCATCCTCCCAGCTCGACGCCTTTCTTTCTGCTTCAACATACCATCGCCAAACCACATCGTTCAAGTCGTTTACCTGTCATCTGCCACCTGTCAGTCCCTTATCCCATAGAAGAAGACGCCCGCTCAGCTCCCAACCTCCGAATCACCCTCGCCGCGCCTCGTATCTCGTCTCCGAAACTCTCCCCTTCTCCTCCCCAGTCCTCAACAATGGCACCATCAGCGGCAGCAGAGTTCAAAAAGGAGTCTGGCACAGCTAGATTGCTGGGGTCGGGTAAGCACGCCTGTATCCTCATAGTGCAAAGAGTCGTACTGATACCTCACAGGCTCTGCAGGCATAGCTGAACTCCTGGTCTTCCATCCCGTCGACACGATAGCAAAACGCTTGATGAGCAATTCTTCAAAAGTGAGTTTGCCCAATTCTCCTTCCTGCCACCCAACACTAACACGGGCGACAGGTTACCAGCGTCTCTGCGTTCAACAACGTAATCTTCAAGGAGTATGCTTCAGCTTCTCTCCCCCGCAAATTCACAAGTTTGTTTCCCGGCCTAGGCTACGCGGCAGGCTACAAAGTCCTCCAACGAATCTACAAATATGGCGGCCAGCCCTTCGTCCGCGACTACCTAACACAACACCACTCCGACACCTTCACGCGCACATTCGGCGCTGGCACGGGCAAGGCAATCCTCAACGCTACAGCAGGCAGTATGATCGGCATTGGCGAGATCATATTGCTACCGCTTGATGTCCTCAAGATAAAACGCCAAACCAACCCCGAGGCATTCCGAAACCGAGGCTTTTTCCGGATCATTGCCGACGAAGGCATGGGCCTATACAGAGGCGCAGGCTGGACCGCAGCTCGTAATGCGCCCGGTTCCTTTGCGCTGTTCGGTGGCAGCGCATGGGCAAAAGAGAAGGTCTTCAAACTCCAAGACTACAACAAAGCAACATGGACACAGAATTTCGTTGCGTCAGTGTGTGGTGCCAGTGCAAGTTTGATTGTATCTGCGCCGCTCGATGTTATCAAGACGAGGATCCAGAATCGAAATTTTGAGAACCCGGAAAGTGGAATGAGAATCGTGAGCAACATGCTAAAAAATGAGGGCATTACAAGCTTCTTCAAGGGACTTACGCCGAAGATGCTTATGACGGGGCCCAAGCTTGTTTTCTCTTTCTGGCTTGCACAGATTCTCATCCCCGCATTTGGGGCAGTCGTGTGAGCAATCTCCAAACCGTCAGAGTGGGCAAAGACCTGTGAATAGAGAAGATACGACCATGTGGGGATAGAAGAAAGATTAAGATTTGATAGACATGCCCTTGGAAGGAGGATATCAGTCCATCATACGTGGAAATCAGGCAGGAACGCGCGCTTTCGACGGGCCATTCTCTCAAGCACCATCATGTCTGCTTCGAACGAAGTGCCAGTTCTGCCTTTGCCTTGTGAGGTGGATTTGGTTTTAATGGAACGGTGTGAGCGTGCATGCTTTGTCATGTTGAGGCAAACGGAGCAAGCAAGCCGGTGTTGATCATTTGAGCGGGTTAGACTCGCATGTGTTAGTACAAGGATTGGATAGATATACAGGGAAGGCTCTTGTCATGCAGATGTGGGTGGACAGGGTATTTCCAACACCTACGGGGATGCTTGTGAGATTGGCTGTGTTATGTACAGTCATCCAATACATAATTTCTCTGCTTCTCTTCCAACTCCGCATTCATCATCTCTCAGAAGTTTCTCAATGCAACCCAAGCAGCATGAACACACAAACACTTTTCGTTCCTTTCTACGCTGACAGCATCCGAGTAAGCTGCATAGCCAGGCCTGGATATGTGCCTGCTGCCCTTTATCCTCCGAGCATGAGTTTGCGGATTCCTTGTCCTCTCCGACGTCATGACTCAAACGTAAGATCATTTCAAATGCTATTTTGCATGCTGCGCTGGACTTGCTCGTACATTTCTTTCGAAGGCGTCTCACTCCCTTGCGCTGTCCCAGTCCAGTTTCATCCAATACAGAAAGCACCGTGCAAACCAAAGGTAAACTCCAATAATACTGCTGGTCCTGATCTGGTATTCCCTACGGAGAATAGGATGATAAGCCGAGAATATGATGATCATTCTGTCCATGGCATTCATTGCCCATCGTTCCGCCAACAAAAACACTGATTGTGTGGATCTTGGAAGGGTTGGACATTCCTTTTTCTCCATGCTGGCCAGCTTCCATGAAAGAGTGAGAGAGATATAGGCTTTGGTTGGTAGTACAGCAAGATGAGCAGGGCAGTTAGTGAATCTGTCCCTGAGCTATGCTTGTCTGAGGCACCGATTCGTAGCTGTGTCAAGCAATCATGGCCTTGCTCAATCCTCTCCAGAGCCTTTGTGTACTCCCTCCGGCCCTGGTGCTTGAACCTCAGCGATGCCCCTTCGGTAAGAGTCCCGACGAGTTCTCTGTCGTTCTTCCTGCTGAGTGTTCTTCACTTCCATCCAAGCTTTCTTCTGACAAGTTTGGTGACTTTGTAGGCTGGCATGACAGGGATCTGGCCTCAACTTTGCTGGGAGGGCCAAGTGGGTAGTTGCAGATGGTACCTCTTTGCAGCAGTGACAGGTTAGCAAATTGGCCAGGCGGCATGCCCTTGAGTAAGCTGCTCCGAACGTCTCTGCACTCGCCGTGGCGATGCAGTGATGAAGCGTGTTCTCCAAAGGACTGCGTCTGGAAACCCCTCAATCAATACTTCGGGCATGGAGGCATCTTTTTGAGAGCGTCCTTTGGGCGCTGAGAGGAAGGGCTACCATGCATTCCTGACCGTTTGGACCCTTTCCCTCTAGCACGAGCTCTCGGAGAAGCCATTCATGTAGCAGACGTCGCTGGATATGGCTTGAAAATTGATGGTGGGCAGCCATGAAATCCAAGTGACATACCAGCTGGTCTGGAGCGATGTTGTGGGTGCTCATGCCGCAAAGGCACCAGGCGTGGGCGGCAACAAAAAGTCAGCTTCCACATCCTCGCTAATATGATGTAGCGCTTTCGGATTGCCATTGCCAGCAGCAGCCATAACGGCGTTCAACGAATTCACTTGACCCACATTCTGACTTATTTGCCGTCTCGATTTGCCTCTCGCATGGCTGGGTGCCGGCCCTTCAATGGTGGAGAAGTAGTCTGTATCTGGGTCTGACCAGATGTCTGGTTCTTGGGGCGCTGTGTCGACTTGTAGCAAATGGTAATTGTGGTTGGTGAATTTGGTGCTTAGACTGCTGGCGTTGAGATCGATTTCAGGGATGACCATGTCTGGCTCTAGTAATTGCGGGAAGCCTGCTGGCGAGAGGGGTCGGGAGGGTGGTGTCGAATATTTCCTGCTGTACGAGGGCCTTGTCTTGCGTCTGGATGAAGTTGAAGATTTTCGCCTCTTGGTTTGAGGGCTCTCAGACGAGTTGTGCTTCGGGCGGCTCGGAGATACCGGGCTGAAGTCTTGCTCGATTGATCTGATGACCGTGTTGGAGAAGCTGCTTTGCGAGTGTGGCTTGGGTTGATCAGAGCTGCTCGATCGGTTGTGTTTTCTTGCAACCAGGACGTCGCCACGTTCCGTGTCTGAGGAGTGATCTTGGGGCTTCACCATCTTGTCGCTATTCATGCTCTTGGGGCCAAAGAATTACTAGCACCACAATCACGGTCGAGCTACTTGTACGGCAATGAGGGTATGAAATGAAGATTACGAGGTTCTTCATTCTCACCGACGGAATTTGCTAAGGATGCTGGTCTGATCACTAACGCATCGGGTAGCAAGGAGAAACAGACCCACCAGTACGTGGCGGTCAACTGCTGGTTTCTGCTTCTCATCTTGACGGAAGAGTGTTGCCTCACTTTCCAGGGCCAAAGATGCAGTCAACATACACCTATGGGTTCGAAGCTCTTTCAAGAGTAGAAGCTGGTGTGCTTGCGAGTTCGTATTACCTCTTCGTGGGAGGTGTGCAGACAGCAAGACCCATGCAGAGTGGGGCCACTGAGGAGGTAGTGCTCCGTATTATGTGGAACACACTGGCGCGATTTAGCTCGAGCCGAGGGCATCAATTTTCAAACTCTTCATGCGGTATCAGAATTTACTCTTCGCTCTCATATTCGTTGTGATCCAGCACGCCATTCGGCAACGGATGTGATGAAGGTGACTTTGCCATACTCGATGTTTGGTGAGTGGGTTGGCGGCATTCCTGTTCCTCGGACTAGGTTCCCTCCGATTTCCGAAACGATCCTCACAGTCACCGAGTGTCAGCTCTCGCCCTCGAAAATCCATTGACTCCTATCCCGTCTGTGATTTACTGTAGCTTCCGTTGCTGTCAGTATCTGTGGCTGTCAGTATCTGTGGCTGTCAGTATCTGTGGCTGTCAGTATCTGTGGCTGTCAGTATCTGTGGCTGGTGAGTTCCCTCAGTTGCTACACAATCACTTGGGTTGATCTTGGTCGAAGGTTTACTACCAGCGCGGCCCAACTGGTTGTTTCTTCCTTGCCGAGGCTAGATTCCTGCGTTGCTCACATCGAATAACGCTAGTTGAGCTCAAAATGATGCATATTAGCTGCGGAAGACCATGCAAGGCTCATGGAACTTGAGGCTTCGTGGTTTGAGGCTTCGTGGTTTGTGCCCGGTCTGTATCATGTACATAACAATGTTTGAACTTAATTTGGACGATGCTAACTCTGGAACCTGATATCTAATGATCTACTTCCTCAGCGAGGTTCCATCTTTTGTTCACGATCGAGTCAATAGCTTCAAACCACTTATGCCAAGTCTCACCAGGCTGTCCAATCTTCAGCATCGCATCGAACCTGGTATACCGCCGGACCTGCTCGTCCTCGATTTCAGAGACCACTGCTTGCTTGCCATGAGGGCCCCAAAGCTTCCAATGCCGACTGTCATTCGCCGCCACGGGCATTCCCCATGGTTCATTGCCATGCGCGAAGTTGATCCAGGCAGAAGCAAAATCCATGGCCAAGCCTCGTTCCTCCTCAGACATTACGTCCTCAAGGTTTTGGAAGAGATACAACAGCTCATGAGCATGGTATGCCGTTCCTTCTAGCGAATTTTTGATTCTGGACCGCTGATCGAAGTGGTATAGGAATAACGAATTCTTTCTCGCCAGCGCTGCGTTGCGCATCGCGGTGAGGTAGTTGGGGATTCGAAATATGGCGTCGCCTGCCATATGCTCAAACCTTTCAAGCAGTGTCTCATGTGGCAGATTCAGTGAAAGGTCGTACAGCTGAAAAATCGCATCCACCGTCGACTCGTCAGGGATGTGCTCGAGGAAGACTTTTCGCCACAGCTTGAATGTGTCATTCATGATGTTGAGGCGGAAAATCACGCCTTCATGATACACATCGCCAATTATGTACGATTTGAGCCATGGAGGCGCAGTTTGAATTTCTCTTGGATCTTCGCTGTAGAACCAGCCGTCGAGACATGGGTTACCTGTGCCTGAGGTAACACCTGCAATTGATGGTGTTGCATTCGCCAGCTCCTGTTCGGGGATCTTTCTCAACTCTTCCAACACGTTAGGCTGCTCCGGATCCAATTCAAACCATCGGCAGACGGCATCAAATAATTTCTGATGCTGCTTCATCGTCCAAGCGGGTATGGAATATGCCAACCCTGACATGCACACTGCTCGATGGAAAATGGGGGGATTGTTAGCGAGGAGCTGATTCGAGATCGAGATCCCTCCAGCAGATTCACCTATGGCAGTAACATTTGAAATGTCGCCACCCAGTGCGTTGCCATATCGTTGCACCCACTCGAAAGCGACCTGTTGATCGGTGAATCCAAAGTTTCCACAGCCGGCATGCCCATCTCGCGCTAGCTCATCACGAATGGCTCTCGAAGCGAGGAAACCGCCTAGACCCACCCGATAGTTGAAGTTGATCGCGATGATAGGCCTGCCCTCCTTGACACTTTGGGACACAAGCCGTACTGAATCAAAAATCGCCAGATATGCACCACTGTACAGCAGCGAGCCACCATGGGTATACACAAAGATGGGTTGCTTCCCTATGGTATTCGCTGGTGGTAGTACGATGTTCATGACCAATGCGGCCTTCTCGTCAACGTTCGGGATAGTGAAGTGTGGAAGGGGTGGCACTGGTGTCAGATCGTCTATATCGTCGCCTTCAGTTTCTGGATGTGGACAGCGAGCACCCAGCTTCGTGCCATCATGGTAGTCGTTCTCAAGAGACGTTCTCAGTTTGGACCTTGTCCATCTCTTCTCCAGAGTGGCATAAGGTACACCACAGAACTGACGGATACCATTTGCATACTGCCAGCCCTCAAGCCGTCCCAGGGTATCAATCTGCAGGGAGCACTTTGATGTGGGAGTTGGTGGAGGCATGATTACTGCTCATTTGCTTCAGCATGCCGTCCGGATGTTGTCCAGACGGGCACCATATCAGGACGTGTGCTTGCATTATGAGTCCGCGCCTTCTCTCCGAAGTCTGTGTTTGATACGGACTGAGCTGCTTCGTGGTTGTGAGAAATATCAGCAGGACTACGACGACCTCGGCAGACTAACCGTTCATGGGCACTATAACCACTTTTAGCGTGAGCATCTTTACTCCACCCGAAACCCTGGTCCGAAAGCTCGCCCTCTTTAGAATCTCACCAAGCCATTCGGCAATTGTCAAGGCATTGCTCTCGGCTTGCTTTGCTCTGCAGAGGAGTTGGCGGGAAGGACTCTGCTAAGTCTTGATCAAGATGTACAACTAAGGCTCTTCAGATGCATTCAAGTGAGAAAGTCGTCGAGGATTGCAACTTCGAAACAAACAACATCCATCTCATCAACAATCATGGCAGCCTCACCAGAAAACTCTAACGAGTTTAATTCTCCCGGAAACACCTACAAGATCAACTCCGACACCCCTAATATGCGTCGACCAGGCATGGAATTTATCTGGCGTCTCGAATGCAACATCGCTAGAGAAGAGCTCAATGTCGGCGCGCCTCACGGGGCAGGTATCATACGAAGCATCGCCAACATCCTTGAGGGAGAAGTTTATGGCCCGAAAGTGAAAGGGAAAGTATTGGCTCTTGGAGGCGCTGATTGGGCTACTGTTGTTGAGGGAACACATGTGCGTTCGATATTCCCAACCCAGCTTTCCCAGTATTGCACTGCAGTGACATGAAGCGGCTACCATAGACTCACCACAAATTCTACAGTCAATGACCCTTGATGCCCGCTACACTGTCCAAACCGACGATGGATGCTACATCTTTGTCCAAGCTCACGGCCTCTACAGACCCGGTCCAGAAACTGAGTACGCAAAGTCCGTCGAATCAAACCCTTTGCAATCACCGAAAGAGACCGTGACGCAGGACGATGTGGAATTCTTCTCCCATCTGAGGCTTGAGGCTGGACCCGGGAAATACAATTGGCTGAATGGGTTGGTCTGTATTGGCGTTATGTGTTGTGTTGGAACGAGGATCGTGATTGACGCTTACTATTTAACAAACTTTCCTGGCAGGGAGCCGGAGAGTGTTGTAGCCAGGCGAGCATGAAAACCGAGCTGAGCTAAGAATGAAATTGCAACACATTTCAATTCCACTTTATCTATTGAACTTCGCAGTGATATGGAGGCCTGCCTAAAGCTCTTCTATCAAAGCGTTGCTCTTTCTACCCATGCCCATGCTTCTTCTTCCGCGCTCGTCTGGCAGTTCCTGTGCTTCGTATGGCGCTTTCCACTCTCCGAGCAAGAGGCTCAACCGACCGAGAATCTTCATGCAGCCCGCTTGAGCACCGCATCAATGACCTTTGCTGCAGCAAGGCACTCCTCATCTTTAAATCGTCGGGTAATCACTTGAACCGCACAAGGTGCCTCATGTACAGCCTCCGCATTGTAACTGGGCTGCGGCCCAAACTCATCCTCGTCATGCGGTACTGGGTCTAGATGCTTGTTCGCCTTTCCATAGGGAATAACACATGCAGGATAGTCCAACATATTCCACACTTGCGTATATGGTGGCCACCCAAATGTATCATGCAGCACAGCTGTGTTCTGCGCTGCAGGGCTTAGAAGAACATCGATCTTATGCTGTGTCCAGTGTTTCCGCCACGCCTCATCGTATGCCTTGCGCACTTTGTGGAGTGTGTTAATTTTCTCAAAGGGTTCGAGGTCCAAGGGGACAGGCATTGGACCGGAGAACATTGGATTGCTTCTGGCTGCGACAGATGCGACCATTGGCTCGCCACCGGGACCGAAGAGTTCCTGTGACTTGTCGGGGCCCATGACGTAGTATGCGAATGCAAGGCGATTGGCGAACGAGATTGTGCAGTCAGGGTTGGATGGCAGGCGGATAATTTGGTGACCCGCAGCAGAAAGAGCTTCAATGGCGTCGTTGAGGGCTCGACGGACGGGCGGGTGGAGAGGAAAGACTTTCTCCTCGGGGAGCACACCAATTTTTAGTTGCTTTGGCAGGTTGATAGATTGCCAACGGACTGCCATTGCAGTGCTGTCATAGTCTTCTGGTTGGCTGCTGAGAATTGTGCTCAGAAACAACTCGATATCGTCCAGACTATGAGCAAGCGGACCTGCAGAAGGAATCAAACCAGGAAGGCCCTCCATAGCGCCAGAAACTTGTCCCCCGAATGGAATGCGATTGGCTGTGGGTTTGAAACCGTAAACACCACAGCAGAGAGCCGGGATGCGAATCGAGCCAGCAATATCAGTGCCGACTCCTAGAATCGAGCCTCGGAAAGAGACTAGAGATCCCTCACCGCCGCTGGATCCTCCTGCTGTAAGACTCGTGTTTTGCGGGTTCAGCGTCCTTCCGAATATGTTGTTCTCCGAGTCAGCGGTCATCATAGTTTGAGGGATATTGGTCTTCACGTAGAGAACAGCACCCATGCTAAGCAGCATTTCGATCAAGGCTGAATCATGCTCCGCGGGAGGATTCGCCAGAAAGGATGCATAGCCTACGGTAGACTGGAGGCCCTTGACACAAAAAGAGTCCTTCAGACGTTAGACGAATCGTGCTTAGCTGGTAGGAGAACATGCCTTGATGCTAATAGGTAGACCATGAAATGGACCAGACACCCTGCCTTCCCGCTGGTAGTACTCATCAAGCTTTCGAGCCCGCTCCAGAGCTTCAGTGTAGAGCACTTCTGTAAGGCATGACAGCTGCAACAAGAACAATTAGCAAGATTCAAGAGTATGCCGTCATTTCCTCACGCACAAGTTGCTGCGCAATGACTGCGCGTTTGCAGAACGCTGTGGTCACTTCCAGGGCCGAGAACTCTCCATCTCGCAGCTTCTCCAAAAGCTGAACAGCAGAGTATCTCTCGGTGATCTCTATCTCCTTGTCGGATAGTATGCCACTTCGTCTGGGAACATCAAGAACGTTGGCGCTCTTCATAGAACTGCAGTCTAATGACTGGACGAAGTTGTCGGTGAGCATCCATTCCTTGGGAGTCTTGTCCGCATTCTCTTGCCGTTTCTGCTTGACAGCACTCCGCCAGTCAAAAATGTCTGAGCGTATCCCCTCTGGCATGTTTGTTGCGCTCATTGTTGTTGTTGGTCCAGTTTAGAATTTGGCTGCTGTACACCTTACTTCACAGCGGTCGATGTTGACAAATATAATTGCTTCAACTGCAACGACTTGGATGTTGCGACTTTGTCAATTCCATCGGTTCGAGTTCTTGCATGGCTGCGACACCTCCAGCATAAACACATCTCACAAACGGAAAGATGACCCAAATTCTAACTTCCAGAACTAAATGCCGATAAAAAGCATGTCTCCGAGGTGGAGAGAAGCTAGGAGTTAGAAGAGCAAGACGGTGGCTAAGTTTTCCTGAACTGTGCAAGCGTCGGTCCACTTGGCACGATGGACGACAAACACCATTCACGGGTTCATATTGTCCACTGGACAGGTCGAAAGGAGCAGAGTTGAGATGGCTAATCAGTCTAGTTGGCTACAAAATTGGGTTTCTAGCATACGCAACGGATCCGAATGAAAAGTTGATCCACTGATAGCAGACCAGACAACTACCAAAGCTATTCGACCTTGGCATGGCTATTGCCTCGATACCGCATATCCATTGACCGTGCTGGCGGGTGCCGTCTTCGGCATTCGAGCTTTGCTCAGCCGATTTCTAGTGACCACCATCTCAGCAGGAAACCACTCAGATATCTCCTGCTTCACGATATCCAATTGCCCTCCTTCAAAGCCGAGGATCATCCGTCCCACACCTTCACCACATAGCCAAGCGTGGACCATGCCCTCTCCAGAGAATCCTGCGGCAACCCATTGCCTACCACCGTGCTCTAACTCCGAAGGCCATGGAGATGGTAGCTCGCCCACCCAGGGCAAACCATCAGCACTGAACCCCATGGACCCAGTCCACATGGCTTTGACATGTGTACCGTGGTTTTGATCATTCTGGGCAGTTTGGAACACTTTCCGCAGCGTTCCAGCAAGATGCCTGCCAGTATCGACGTCGTCCTTGTCATCTTTCGGAACTCCGATCTCACGAAGGCCATGGTAGGCTGAGTTAACAAAGCCGCCCCCGAGCATCATCTCTCCGTCGCAGGTGCCTGGGACGATGGGCAGCTGCGTAAGATAGTCGAATCCGGTCCCATAATTGAACAGCCAGGAATGCTTGTGATGTTGGTTTGGTAGATTGCTTGGTGCGATCTGAGCGGACATTTGACCACGAACGGGGTAAATCCTGCCCAGTAAGTCAGGCACCAGATGGCTGACGTGCGCATTCGTGCAATGCACAACATGTTTGCATTGGATGATGCCTCTTGAGGTCGTTACTCGATACAAGCCGTTGGCTCTGTCAATGCGAAGGACAGGTGTGTTCGTTTCGAGCATAAATCGTCCCTCGTGTCTGCTTTTGAGCTTCGCCAGCACAGCAGTGACAAACTTGTACGGCCAAAGTGCCCCAGCTGGGCCATATATGATCCCCACTGCACCCGCAACGCGATGTTCCTGACGGATTGTTAGCAGACAGACCAAAATCGCAACGAAGAAACCTTAGACTCACTTCGATCAAGGCCGGATCTTTAATGATACCCCAGTCCTTCGACTCCTCCGGCATATCAGCCTTGAAGGACTCAACTGAAGCTTTGGCGTGTTGCCATGTACGATTGTCGAAATGGACGCTGAGGAACTGTACTTTGCGCACATGAGCCTCGCCAGCAATTCCAAGCGCTTCGGCTGTATCCAAGAAACACTGTAGATGCCGAAGTCTGAACCTTACCATGTTTCTAGCTGCCACGGCGCCGAGCGTCTCCTTGAGCGTAAGGTAGTCCTCCACAGTCTCCAGGCAATGCCCGCCGTTTCGACCTGTGGCGCCACTGCATACGTCCCTGGCTTCAAGCATCACAACTTTGGGGTCATCCACTGGCTTTTGCGCTGCATGTACACCATGACGTTGAAGGCTGAGCAGTGTCCGAGCAACAGATGTCCCTGTGATGCCCGAACCAATGATGACGATATCCGCGGTCTGAGAGAGCTCGGCGGATTGCGTGTTGTGGAGTTCAGGATGCGGCTCTTTCATCCAGAAGGAATGGGTGCCTTTGGTAGGTATGCCCGGACTAAGGTAAATGCGATTTAAGGCATCTTGCCTTTCGGTCCATGGAATTGAAGTGTCGTTGATCAGCTCTCCCACAAAGGCCATGGTGAGTTTCTAAATGTGGTGATTTGATGCCCTCTCAAAAAGCGAGTCTAGGTAGTTCTGTAATGACCGTCGAGGATCAGACAATTAAACGCCTGAGAACGTCCAATGCGCCGTCAACCGTGATTGGGGAAGTAAGCTTCGCAGATAGCGAACTGTTGATGGAGGTTTCTGGGTGTCCGCTCAGAGATGCCGAAGTGAACCAAGAACCGTCTGTTTGACCGACTAGAATCTAAGTGTTGATAAAGTCATGATAAATGGTCCGAAATGGAGGTCGTTTGCTCGTGTGCTCGTTTGCCTCGTCGCTGATCATGATACCAGGTCTGCCGTGCGAGGGCTACGTGGCTTGCTTCGACGATTCTTGCAAGGGTCAAGTGGGTCGGTAGGGGGGATAGGCTCGAATTGCCAAGTTGGGGGATAGTCGAAACTTTCACTTCAGCCGCCATTGGCAGCCTAACTTGAAGATGCGAGCTTCGGTGTTCGAACACCATTCGTGGCCGGCATCTGCTTCATCGGATGTGTCCTTCGTCTCTCCTCGAATATGCTGAACCTAGCCGAAGGCTAGAACAGACCGACCTCGATCCCTTTCGAGCGGGCTATTTCATCGGGAGTGCAGAGATCACCTGCCCTTCGTTTCGATGCAAAGTCCTGCACAATCTCCCATGCTTGTTTCGTGTTTGCAAACGGCAGTTCACCGAGCAGATACTGAAACCAACGCGTGACGAGCTCATGGCGTCCTCCAGTGTCATCTACCTGGAAAACCTCGAGAGCCACGTGAAATAGAGGGAGAAGCATGGCGTTCATCACTAGCGAGTCCGCTGCTGCTGGCTTCTCAATTCCATTGTACACGGCGTCAATTGCGCTGAGGGCCTTTGTGAGTAGAAGCCTGCTATCTGGTAGCTTGATCCTTGGTGGATTGCTTGGTGAATGATCTTTATCAAATTGGAATTCTGATATTGCATGTTCCTCGTTCGGTGGTAATTTCGACGTGGTTTGCCGTCTGATGTCCAACATGATCGCAAATCTGTGAGCATCCCACAGTTGACACTGCAAGAAGGTGCCATTGCAGCCAGGCCATAACCACAGCTGTTCCTCAGTGAATTCATCTGCATCCATAGCAAGTATATCAACCATGGAATATGGAAGTCCGGACATTGACTGGACGCCATCAGACACTTCTTCGGAACGGACGAGCTGGCCAAGTCGATATCTGCGCCACACGTTCAAGCTCGGATACTGACGGCCAATGACGAATATCTTCAAGTCCATGATGCCCATCACTTCGATTGCTTGTGCGAAGCTCGGACTCGGTTCCTTCAGAGGCGAAAGGGCGGCTCGTTCATCAAGAAGCTTATCCATGCCGCTAATGTGGACTGTCCATGGCGTACCTTGGATGAGCTGTCTCAGTTCAGTGTTAGACAGCGTACTGTGGCAGAAGGCTTGAGTAGCAGTCGGGGAAAAGGCTGTTTAAATGCAGCCTCAAATACTGTGCGGGATTCGTGTGATAATGCTCGGATGCAAATTTGAGGGTCGGATCACTCACCCCGATCGTGCACATCAATAAAGCAGCGTTCAGAATCGCTTCGTCTGTCTCTCTGAGTGGATGATTCAGAATATGCGCCCGAAACTTCGATAGCGCTTCTGAGTAGTATTCATAGAAGGTCTGGTTTGCGCCGTACTTCAAGAGCGCCTGACAAGCAACACATACATCGTAGAGAGTATCAGAACGTTGGCATAAGCTTGGCAAGAAAGATAGCAAAGGGATGTCATCGGTGTCGGTAGCGTGCAACAGGAGGGCCCCTGATGTTAGGACTGGTGAAGGGTATGATGAGTACACTGCCTATCAAGATCTGCCAAAGGCGAGTTTGAAACACTCACATTCCTGGAACAGCGTTTCTTTCTGCATACTACGCAGCGCACGAGGGGTGGCGCAAAGATCAGACGTGTCAGACTCATCTATGTGATTTGGATCCTGGCTAGGCACACAAGATGAAACGGTTTCGGTATTGAGGTGATCATCTATTGTCCGATCCTGTGCCTGGGTGGTTAGTTTATTGACTCGGTAGATTGTCCATGCTGCAGATGCGACTTCATCTCGTACCTGATTATTTGATTGCTGTATCTGCTGTCGCAATAAATCGCGTTTCCGACCTTTGCCACGAGCTGGAGCGCTTTGGGGATTGGGCTCAGCAGCGCCAGTCAAGTGTCCTCGAGATGCAACGCCGACATTCCACCGAAGTCGAGGTTCGTAGCCTTCGCAGACATGCCCGGCATCATGGCAGGTGTGGCATGTCGGTTTCGTTTCATCACATTTTCGTCGTCGTCGCTTGCAGGTCCAGCAGCCATTGCGCGATCTTTGTGATTTAGGCTGAGCGGACATACTCTGAGGGATGCTGTAGAGGAAGCATTGATGCTCAAAACATCTATGACTACATCATGATGATGCCTGACAAGAAGCTGGATCGTCAACAGATACTAGACGTGAAATTGATGGAATTACTTGAGGTGCCGAGATTGGACCGGGCTAAAGCCGCAAAAGGGCGGAATCAGCGCCCCATAAATTCTACGGCTTGGAATGGTGGTCCTTATTTTCTCCGCTCACTATCTCAAATTCGATGCTCTGACATTCTGTAGTATTTTGCCGCAGTCACCGTCCGGGCATGCTTGCCATAGTAAATCATGGGAACGTAGAGTAGACCGATGACAAGGGCCAGCACACCCTGCAAGATGAACATATTCTGAACTCCCATGTTCTCCATCCATGGCGTTCGCACCTGTCCAATGACTATGCCAAAGACGTTACGCACGAAAGCAATGCCTACGAAGGCTTCACCGGTGACCTAAACTATCGTTAGCTTCTTTTGTGTCCTGGGAAGAGTGTCATGAATTACCAATCTGTAACTGTCGATAACATATGTGAGGACTGTATCGCCGAAGGATCCCAGTCCGAAGCCGAACAGCGCCCCACCGATTGAAGGGTAGATCCAATGCATTGACTGAGGCACTTTAGCATGTCAACCTATGAGAATCGAAGGATAACATACCTTCGCCGTGGTAACACCAAACATACACAGTCCACCACTCATAGCCAGAGAAGGGAGATGCAGCAGATAGAGCCGCATCTCGGACTCGAACCAACCTCGATTGCGTTTGGAGAACCACACAACGGCCCAGTCAGCAAGATAGCCACAGTATATGCTTCCGATCAAGTTGCCAACGAAGGGGCCGACACCCATGTAGCCGATCTGTGCTGGTGAGAAATTGTAGGGCGGGTAGGAGAAAACTACGCTGACTGTGACAGACGTGTTCACCAGCCAGCTTAGGCCTGCGCCGTATTGGATGGCAGCGAAAGCGACCGCTGGAAAGCTGCACAGGACGATGAGGGGTCGATACATCAGGGTCCATATGGATTCATTGGTTGGCGTGATTAGCGGTAGGCGCTGTTTCCAAGTCTTCAATGGAATAGATGAGTCAAGACGATGGGATCTAGTGAGATCCGCAGGCACCCCCAGTTCTGTCGTTGTTGAGGAGTCTTTCGTACCATCGACTTTTGCTGTGGAGATTTCGCCATTTGAACGGATTCTGGTCGCCTCCAGACTATCCAAGGTTGGAATGTATTTGGTCTCTTCATAGAAGAAAATGAATAGCAGCAGAATGGTCCCAGTGCATATTGAGAGAATGTAGTAGCTCCATCGCCAACCCTGAGCTGTGGCATGTACACCCGCGACGAGTGGCGTGAGAAAACTTCCAGTCATGACCATCACCAGATAGAATCCATTCATGGTGCCCCTTTGGTGGACGAAGAACAGGTCCGCGACAGTCAAGCCAACGATAGCTTCATTTGTTGCTCCGGCAAGACCCATGAACAGGTTTGTGACATAGAGCTCCCAGACGGCTGTCATCCTCGATGACCAGACTGACATGGCAAAAATGATGGCCGTAGATATGATGTAGATTGGTCGACGTCCATATTTGATGGCAAAGGGTATGAAGAAGATACACCCAACTGTCAAACCTGCTGAATTGATGGATTGAGAGTTATTGAGCTGCTGGAAATTTGCGTTGAGGTCGACGCTGAGTAGTTGCCAGAAGATGATCTGATTGGACAAGGCTGTGAAAATGGCCAGAGTGACCATCAACACAAGCGAGAAGTTGACAAACTTTCTGGCACGTGTCCAGTTCAATGGTTCATTCGGGTCCGCGGACGGCGTGGGGAACAGATGAAGGTGTTGATCGCCGCTCGCGGACATTTCTGGAGAAAATATCAGTGCTTGTGTGGATTCCTTTCTCAATTAACTCACCTGCTACTAAATGCGAGGTTCCAGGAGGCATTTGAGCATTGTGTTGAAGTTCATTGATAGCAGAAGGCATCTTGTCGTCGTCCTTCGATCGTGAAACTCCAGTACTGAAGGGCACCGGATGATCACAGTCGACGTTAACAAGCTGCTGCCGGCATACTTATGTCGGAATTGTCCATGTTGCCTATCAGACATGCCGACAAGTTATCCTAACAATTTGATGAGTAGGCGTCTTCCCCGCACTCTCTCCTGAGGTTCGAATGAACAGACAGGGAGATACGAGAAGAAGTCTAGGCAGGGGACCTAGGTTAGATCGAAAGCTTCGTGCGTCGAGTTTCCATGAAAGGAAAAGTGTTGTTAAAGATAAGCTAGTTGGGTGACCGTCTTGGCAAAAAGGTTACCGGCGGCCGCCGCTAAAGCTGGCCGGAAGGTGACCCTTCGGGTGTGGGACGAAAGCGAGTCCGGGCGATGGGGTGAGGGAATGTGCTACTCGGAGACGGCATGTTGTTGAGGCTCCTAACTTGTTCATATTCCTGCCATGGTTGAAGCCAGCCGGAGTGAGTTCGAAGATAATCCGGTCACAAGCAGACTAAAACATACCTTTCAAGCTCGTAATCTGCAAATAAGACATGACAGCGCAGGCCTGTCGTTTAAGAAATGGTAGTGATGAGCCGAATATCTTCATGCGCTTTGTCCTGACGATGTTCCACAGATTCAACGTCCATTTGTGAGGCTGCGAAGACGATCAGCTTAGCCTTTGCCAATGACCCATTGATCCGATGGCTCAGACCGGGCGCCAGGTCATGGGGAGAACTTGACCCAACCTCGATGAAATGGCAATGTCGAAGGATTCGTCGAGCCAACTGCGAGAATTTGGTTCTGCGTCTAGTCTCCTTCCCGGCTGTGTCTGAAGAAATCCGCAAAAAATTCGAAATCGCCGAGTCAAGCAAGCCAATTGCAGATGAAGGAGGATATGATCTTGGTGCAATAGCCATACTTGAGCCTCCTAAGAGGTATAGAAGATTGGAGCTGGCTCAGACTCTTCTGAGGATGAAAATCTGGTTGTTGGACAAATTAGACCCTGCTGAGGATGTTGGCGGAAATGAGAAGGTGATTGAAACAATCCACTCCACACAAACCTACCATCGATTGCACTAGAGCAGTAAGTTGATGAGAGGGAACACCTGCTGACTCTTGGTCCAGAGAATCCAAAGGATGATGAACTCTCATGACGCCGGAATGGTCGAGGTCAGAAGACTGCTTTGGCCCCGAAGGCCATGGTATCTCGAAGTGATTGCAGTCAGACCTTCGCTCCACAGTCGTGGTTTTGGAGGACAGTTGATGCAAGCTGTCGTGGATATGGTAGGCTCCGATCCTATAGTCCTTGAGTGCACCGACGTGTCAAATATTGGCTTCTACAAACGATATGGTTTTGAGGAGTTGAAGATGGTTACTCTGGAGGACACCTTATCATCTGCCGATAACACTGTATCCTATTGCCTCATGATTCGAAGATAGCCGCAACATCAAACTTTGGTCGGGTTCGCTGTAAGAATGGCATGGACTTTTTGAAGAACGCATTAAGCGATCGGAAGAGTCATTGGTGGTTGGGAGAGCCAATTTCGTGTAGATGGAATGTTCGGACGCCGAAGCTAGCTATTATTTTCTGCCTATTAACCAGGCTCAATCCTCTGAATCGTGGTCTGTTGCGAACTTGATGTGATCATTCATGCCACATTGATGGCCACATGATGAAGGCGGGAATTTCTGGCTCGTTGCCTAGGGAAGGATTGGCGGCAACTTTGGCACTAGTCCAATAATAGATTAGTGCAAATGTGGTCGTCTCGATTTCGCTTTGCCGTATCACCGCCTTTCCCACATTTACTATTCAAGAACAAGACACAGGAACGTCGAAGACGATGATCATGGTAAGCAAGATATATACTTGGTTAAGTCTCACTTGAACGTATGGTACTCCATCGAGCTTAGCAAGTGATAAGGCTCAATATGCTGCGCCCCGACGCATTCAGGTGAGGACGCATTTGCTGTGGCCCTGCCGACTTAGACTTTATTGAGCCTGGTCCTCGAGTGTTTCTTATTCTACCAGCATCCCTCTTTCATGGCTGCCACTGTGTGGGAATCAAATATCCAACAGGTCTTTGAATGAACAAGCATCGATTTGACGTCAATCATGGCCGGCACCCCAGAAATCGTTGATATAGTCAATGATGATCCAAAGCCTTGTCAAAACAAGACCATCTTTCAGGGCTTCGAGTGGTACCTGCCTGTCAACTTTCCCCGGCTAGTCCAAGACCCCAGAAGCGGAGTACTGAAGGATGAAATCGTAACCCACTGGAAATGTTTGACCTTGCTTCTTCCACAGCTTCAAGCGGTTGGGATCACATCGATTTGGATACCCCCAGCATGCAAAGCCACCAGCCCGAGGGATAATGGCTATGGCATCTACGACCTGTACGATCTAGGCGAATTCCACACCAAAGGCAGCAAGGCCACCAAATGGGGCACGAAAGAAGAGCTTCAAGTTCTTTGCACAGAGGCCCAGAAACTGGGAATTGGAATCATTTTCGACGCCGTCTTGAACCATCGAGCTGCTGCTGACGGCCCAGAAGAAGTCATTGCAGTTCGTGTTGATCCGAAGAAGCGAACAAAGGAGATTGACAGCAAGCCCACCACTATTGAGGCATGGACCAAGTTCAGCTATACTGCCCGACAGGGAAAGTATAGTGAGCTGAAATACAACAAGAATCATTTCAGCGGCATCGACTGGGACGGCAGAACCAAGCAAAGAGGTGTCTTCAAGTTCACCGGAACACGACCGGATGGAAGCAAGAAAGATTGGGCCAAGGATGTTGCAACCACGGAGAATGGAAACTACGACTATCTGATGTTTGCCGACGTAGATTATGGGAATGTCGAGGTCCAGGAAGACGTCAAGAACTGGGGCATCTGGTTGATCAACGAATTGCCTGGACTCAGAGGCATCAGACTGGACGCCATCAAGCACTACTCAGCCAGTTTTCAGAAGTCTTTGATTGACCATGTCAAAAATGCAGCCGATTCGAAAGGCGGAGACTTCTTCTTCGTCGGGGAGTATTGGCTATCAAACTCCAAATTTTTGAGCAAGCACATCGATACGACATTTGAAGGCAAGCTGAATATGTTCGATGTGAAGCTGTTGTACAACTTGCATGACATTTCAACTGGCAGGCTCCGAGATCTGAGAAAAGTATTTGTCGACACATTGGTGAAGCGTCAACCCAACAGAGCGGTCACGTTTGTGACAAATCACGATACGCAAGAGACTCAGTCGTTGGCTGCGCCAGTTGAGCCATGGTTTATTCCGCACGCATATGCATTAATCCTGCTTCGAAAGGAAGGCCATCCTTGTGTGTTCTGGGGAGATGTATTCGGTACGAACGGGCCACAGCCACGCCTTCCAGCGTGTGGTGGACGGCTAGTCAGACTCATCAAAGCAAGGCAGCTTTTTGCATACGGAGATCAGATAGACCACTGTCCTGCAAATGAGCTCTCGGGGCAACATCTCAGCCTCCACAATGGCACCGATCCATCATGTGTTGCATGGCATCGGCACTGGCTGTCTCCATCCCATGGCTCAATAAGTCTCGTCGTTCTAGTATCCATCAGCTGGTCATGGAAAAAGAAGAAGATCCGGGTGGGACAGCCATGCGCTGGGCAAATATTTACCGACGTGATGGGTGGGTCATGGAGTGCTGTTCGCGTGGACCGAGAAGGATTCGCCGAGTTCCCAGTGGGTCCCAGGAGCATTAGCGTCTGGACTCGGCAGAATGCGCCAGGCCGAGACCAGGTGGACAATCTGATATACCCGCCTGAGCCTCCTCATGACCCAGAGACTCTGATGGGATACAACATGAGTAGTGGGTCAGATTCAGAAGATTAATCCTCATAGTTGATACAGAGACACTTCGCCGGCCTTAAAAAGACACCAAAGATGGCGTTTTGGAGCGGGGCATTCAGCATTTGTCCGCCGAGCGGCAAGGCGGATGAAGGGGGGCAAATTCGGAATTGGTGGAGTTCTCACTTGGCATGCGAAGCACAGCTTAAGCAAGTTCAAGCATCTCGATGTCAATCTTGACTTTTTCTTTGCTTCACTTGGCTCTGGAATAGACCCAGCTTGTACGACCGATATTGAAAACAACGATCAATATCCAGGCATTACCATCAGCTTCTACCTACGCCGGCAATCGCACGTACGAATCGCACACTATTTCTCAGAAGGCCTCTCCATGCTCTCCCACGCCGTCCACGCACCAGCCCTGGCAATGTCACCACAATAGCATTGCTTGGTATCGACTTTGACGGCTATATCCTGACAAGGCGGGGCGGTTGCTCTGCCTCGAGAGGCACAACATGCCCACACTGGTGTTGACTAACTTCAACATCGTATGCGCCACCCTCGGCGGCTTCATCACCCTCTTCGGCCTTGTCTCATTCCTACTGAAAGAGACATTCTACCTCTCAGAAGCACGTAAGTTGTTCCAATTTACTCCAAACAGACTCTGACATTGCAGTCATCTCTCTCTGCGCAGGTATAACATTCTCCCATGGAACAGGGTGGATACGGCCCGACGAATACGCCCTAGGCCTCGAAGAAAACCTCGATCTCATCACACTTTACTTCTCCCGCCTTGTCCTTGGAGTCCAGCTTGTGCTTGCAGGGGTCCAGTTGCCACACCGATATCTCCGGACGGAATGGCGCTCACTTGCCCTGCTTCTCGGCCCGGGAATGACGATCATGTGGCTGATCTCTAGCCTGCTGGTTTGGGCTATGGTTCCTCATCTGAGCTTTCTCCACGCCCTTGCTGTTGGTGCTTGTGTCACGCCTACGGACCCTGTTCTGTCCAATACAATCGTCAAAGGCAAGTTTGCAGATGCAAACATTCCGAAGGAGCTGCAGAAGATTATTATAGCTGAGTCGGGGGCCAATGATGGGTTGGGCTACCCATTTCTATTCCTGGCGCTGTATCTGATCAGATATAATGGCCACGACGGGCTTGAAGGGGCCGGTCATGGTATTGGCCTTTGGTTTGGGGAGACGTGGGGATATACAATTATTCTGAGCGTGATTTATGGTGGAGTTATTGGATGGCTGGCCAAGGAACTACTTCATTATGCCGAGCAGAAGAAGTTTGTGGATCGAGAGAGCTTCCTCGTTTTTGCGATCGCACTGGCGCTATTTATTACTGGGACCTGCGGCATGATTGGGAGCGATGATGTACTGGCTTGCTTTGTAGCAGGAAATGCATTTACTTGGGACGACTGGTAAGCTATTGCCCGGCATGGCTATGAAAGAGTAGGGCTGACTTGTGCAGGTTCCGAGTGGAAACGGAAGATGACTCTCTCCAACCAACGATCGACATGCTTCTCAACATAGTCGTGTTCATGTGGTATGGCGCAGTCGCTCCCTGGGCAGCGTTTCGCGTCAACAACGTGATTCCGATCTACCGGTTGATCATTCTCGGAATCCTCGTCCTTCTATTCCGGCGACTTCCCATGATATTGCTCTTCTATCGCTACCTCAAAGAGGTCGAAGGATGGCAGCAGGCACTGTTCGTTGGATTCTTCGGACCAATTGGCGTTTCAGCTGTCTTCTATCTCTACGTCAGCATTGACTTCCTCAATCAAATCCTCGTTGATGGGGAGGTGCGAGAAGACGCAGCTCACTTACAAGACGTGATGAGGGTGGTAATATGGTTTCTCGCCATCTCCAGTATCGTTGTTCACGGCCTCAGCGTTCCCCTCGGCAGGCTCGGGTATAAAATGCCACGAACCATATCCAAGGCGCTCAGCACTGAGAATACTAGTTCGACCCAGGGCCAACTGATCGACGTTAGGCGACTGCAAGATCCAGCCACATATGTGCGGCGAAGGCGCAAAAACAACCGGGAACCACGGACAGATCCGCCTACACCAACGACCTTTGTGCTTGGTGGGGCCCTGCAAATCGACAGAGATGAGCCGTCGAGGCCAGTGGTGATCATCAATTCACCCGTGGGAGGTTCGGGCATGCTGACACCACGGACGCCGAACGATATTGAGGCGAGGGGCTGTCAGACAGACTCACGAACGGATTGAGAAGAATGAGTAAACAGCATGCTACGAAGCTATGAGGCGCCTAGAGAGCTATCAAAGTTGGCTGAAGGGGTAATCTGCGCTCGTTATGAGGCATGATGTGGTGGTTGCTGGTCAAAAGCAGTAATCCACCGCACTTTTCAGTCCGTCCGGATCTTTCTCAGGTAGCAATTACTGATGTTCGCTTGATCAACAGTCAAGATGAGTGTGAATCGTTGATTTTCGTCACAGATACATAGATTACTGTGTCGCTGATTTGCATCGCAATCACAAACATGATTTTCTACCAAGTGATGTCGTCTCCGCAGCAGGCGTTTGCAGCTCCGCCTTTGGCTCACACCTCGAACATGCCCCCCTGCCCTCCGGTACCCCTCACATAGATACCCACTCTCAGCATACTTCTGACGTTCTAAGTGGGAACCAGGCGTGGCAGGAACTGCACCTGCCGCAGACCCCCGATTTCTTAAGGTTCGTCTCGCACCACCCCCCGTTTTTTGCTATGTCGCTTTTTCTACTGTCTTTTCTGCACGGTTCTCACCATTCTGGCGATTGATTTACCAACCTGGGAAGATATCACCTGAAGGCTCGGGAGCACGTCTGATTCCTACCTTTGATGCGTTGACGAAAAGCGGCTTGACATAGTTGAACGCCGGTTGCAGCCTCAAACTGCCTTCCCTCCTCAAACACCTCTCCACTCTCCGCCTATGTCTCCATAAAGGGCAAGCACTCAAAATGGCACAACCTACAGCTGCCAAAGCGTCACGGCCCGAGTCTCCACTGCCTGCGGTCGCCGGACAAAAAAGAAAAAGGCCGACCGAGAAGAAATACTATGCCGTGAAGGTTGGGAAAGAACCTGGTGTGTACGACACATGGGACCAGTGCCTCGCTCAGGTTACCGGGCAGAAGGGCGCTCAGTGTGGGTCAACACGATGTCCGTTCGCACGTACAAGCTGATGTTGAAATAGTCAAGTCATTTCTGTCCCGAGACGATGCGCTGGCATTTGTGGAAGGCAAGCTCATACCTCAAGCCAACAAGACTCCAGGCGAGCAGAAATTCTATGCTGTACAGCACGGCAAGGTGCCCGGGGTGTACACGGACTGGCCCTCGGCGCAGGCTCAAATCAGTGGATTCCGAAATCCCCGACACAAGAAGTTTAGCACCAGAGCTGAAGCTGAGGCTTTTGTGAACGAGGGAAAGAGGAGGTCAGCATACGACGTTGGGACGGGAATCAGTCCGGAGGAAGAAATTCGTCGGCTGATCACCAGGAACTCTGCGCCTGGCATGATCACGAACGGAGACTACGTGGCAAAAGACAAGGCAGGCAACACGTACGAGCTGGGCCGAGGACCGCTTCCTCCTGGAGCTGAAGATGGCTTCGATCCCAACATCAAACTCGATCCGGATGGCACCATCAGGAACAGAACTGACGAAGAAAAGGCCAAAACGAAGATGATACCGCGAGATGGAGATCCTCCAGGCATGCTGAAAATCTACACCGACGGTTCAAGTCTCAGCAATGGGCAAGTCGGGGCCAAAGCAGGGTATGGGGTGTATTTTGGACCGGGACCGTTTGAGTATGACTCTCATTCTCATTCACCTTCACAATCTCCTTCAGCTACATCTAAACATGAAATCCCACTATACACGATAGACTGGCGAGCGCGAGGAGCACCATCCAAATCGAAGCGACGTAAACTGACTTGGAGATACAGAAATATTTCCGAAGCACTCAAGGGATCCAAACAGACGAACCAACGAGCGGAACTGACGGCCATTCAGCGGGCATTGGACATTGCGCCTTCTCACCGCGACATTACAATCTTTACGGATAGCCGGTATGCCATTGATTGTGTGACGAATTGGTATAAGAATTGGATGAGGAATGGCTGGATGAACAGTCGAGGGAAGCCGGTGGAGAATAAGGACTTGGTGCAGGATATTCGGGAGAAGATTGAGGAGAGGGAGGGGTTTGGGAAGCAGACGTTGTTTGTGTGGGTGAAGGGGCACAGTACTGACAAGGGAAATATTGAGGCAGATCGACTGGCTGTGGAGGGGGCGAGAAAGGGGTTGGTCGAGGATGCGATCAGTGTCAGTGGAGAGAATGAGACAACGACTGCTACTGAGGACGCCAGCGACGGAGACGAGGAAAGTGAGGAGGAGAGGTCGGATACTGCGGACGATCCTGAGATGGAGGCGTCGTTGCAGCTGAGGAAGGAGGCGCTGGATGCTGATGTGAATATGGGCAAAGACGCATCACCGTGAAGAAATTCCAAGTCGGCTGCGGAAAGTCATTGGCCAAATGGGAACGTATACAAATGCATGGTGCGGCTACAGCGTGTGTTATAAGCATTGGGTGTGAGCGTGTCTACAAAAGTATCAAGCGCATCTTTCAAGGAATACATCCCCCAGGGTATTCTATTGCAATATCATGGCGCTTGAAAGCCTCTTCCCTGATCAGTGGCAGAATACTTTCCCATCTGCTGCTTTGACCAGCTTCTCAGGTTGCTGTCGACCATGCTACGTCATGCGTCGTCGCGACTTCGGTGAATGGAACGCGTGATACCGCCAGTCCATTCGGAGATACCACTGCCTCAACAAAATCATGAACTGTGACCCTCTGCGCTCTTCCTGAACTGCTGACTTGGAATATTCAGCTCCTAATCGAGCCATTAACAATGCAAGGTAGATCCGATCGACGCCATGGCCACAGAGGACGATGTTGCAGCAGGCCTGATCAACTGGGTCAACTCTCTCAATGTCACCGAACCATTCTTTACTATCGATGAGCTTGCTACCGGCGAGGTCCTATGGAAGCTGTTGCGTGCGCAAGAACCAGCATTCTCTGCGTCATCTTGCTGACCTGGCCAGAACTCATCGACCACATCTCCTTTCCCGGAAGTCTCCCGGAAGACACTTCCCGCCTCGACCCAAATAACCCTCAGTCATGGATCCCGCAATGGACCAACCTGAAGCATGTCTACGATGCACTCTCCATCTTTTTGATCGAAACATGCGAGCAGTCTTTACCCATCTTCCAGAACTCCTCCGGTCACAAGGCGAATCCCGACTTGAAGGCCATTGCCCAGCACTCGAGCCTGCCGGATGTGATTTTGCTGTTAAAGCTATGTGTGGTCGCTGCAGCAAACTGCGAGGAGAGAATCCGATTCCTTCAGCCTATGCAGGACCTACCAGAGAGTGTACAGCGGGTACTGATGGAGACGTTGCAGGAGGCGCAGATGAATGCAGAGGAGCACGAGCACGAGCACGAGCACGAGCAAGAGCAAGAGTTGGATGACGAGGAATATGAGCAAGGTGCTATAGATGAGGAGCCGTACCCGCATGCGACGACTCAGGGCACGCCACATAAGCGAACAGCGTCCGTCGCACCAGCCTCGGATCTTGCATTCGAAGAACGACTAGCCAAAGTCATAGCAGATGGCCAACGGGTGGCGCATGAGAAACGAGAACTACAACGACACATCGACGATCTCAATGCGCGCTATGAGAGTCTGCAAGAACGATACGATCGCTCGCAAGATGAACTCACAGAAGCGAACGGTCGACTCAGTGCTGTTCTCTCCGGCCGAGCAGGAGGCACAGAAAAATCCTCAGAGGCGCAGAAAGAAGCAGTCATCGCCACACTCGAGGCCCGAGTCGCAGAGTACGAAGCCGACATCGAGAATCTAAGAAAGAAAAACGAGGTGCTCAAGATCAAGGCAGAGAGGGTGCAGAAATTGCAGGATGACTACGACGAGATCAAGATCGAGCGGGACAATCTGAGTCGCAAAGCCAATACGGCAGAGAAATATCGACAGAAGTTGGAAGCAACGCAAGACATGGAGAAAGAGAATGCCAATCTCAAGCAGAAGATTGCAGATCTTCAAGCGCAGCTCCGGCAAAGTGACACTAGGACCGCGAGTTCAAGTGACTTGGCTAGGGAGGTGGATGAGTATAGACGGCTGCTACCTGCCATCGAGCAGGAAAGACATGAGGTCAACGAGATGAAGAAGAGGCTGGAGTTTGATTATCATATGTTGCAGGTTAGGCACGGTGAGAGTGAGGAGCAGTTGAGACGCAGTAGACAAGAAATCGAAGATTTGCAGGGACGATTACGGGAGTATGATGAAGGCCTTGACGTGCCGCCGAGAAGGACGGAAGCTGAGACGATGCAGGATGAGGGAGAAGGCGACTCTAAAGACCTCGAAACGGAAGAAGCGGATTTTGCGGCTGCAGAGGCGAGGTTGACCGAGGCACTGCTTAAGCAGAATGCCGCGTCCACCACGAATAGGGAAGACCACGAAAATGAGGATGGGATATCGGAAGACGAGTTGAGAGCCATCATGTCAGCGATGAGAGCACAGATGCATGCTGGGACGGCACAGGAGAGGGAGAGTGGGATGAAAATGCAGAAGAAATTGGTTGTCATGCTTGAGAAGGCAAGGACGAAGAATATCAATCTTGTGGGCCATGTCAAACGGCAGAGCGAACTTATCGCCGAACTACAGTCTCGGCAAGTGCCAGAGAAGTCAGCGGAAGAGGAAAAGAAACCAAATACAGAGTCCGAGATAGAACGACAACTCGAGGAACAGGACCAGCGGATCGATAACCTGAAACGGGAGATACGGTTGATGAGCAGTGCATGGTACGAGCAGAACCAGCGGGTTGCGACGTTGGGTGCTGGGAGTGGTGGTGGTGCCGTGGCGTTGATGCGGCTTAAAGGAGGTGTGGGGTTGGAGGAACCAAGGAGTTTTTTGGGCCGGCAGAGGCGGATGGTCGACAGGGTTACACTTGGGAGTGGTGTGAAGTTGACGCGCGGATAGCGGACGTATTTAATGGGACGGGAATAGACATGTTGGCGCCTATCTATGTCTGAAGAGGTCTGAGACTCTGGATTTGGAAGGGGTGGATGAGAGTTGCCACGATTTGGCTCACCTTGGTATTCCAGAAGACGTCAATGAGTCTGGAAGAACCAAAGAGCTATCAGGACAATAGTGAACGTAGCCAGAGGGACAGACCGCAGCGTCTGGAATGCTTCTTGGCATGGCAGGCAGCAAACGGGAGAAAGAATTGAGTTGATATTCACAAGGCGACTTTGTTCTAGTGATGGATGAAGTTGCAATAGATTAATGGCTTTGAAACAGTATCTGCCATTCAAACATCCTGCTCATGGTCCTTTCACAGACGTTGTCATGCACGGTACAGAGCTGTAACGGCGCACGTGTGCTGTATGATCTAGTGGATGAGAAGTGACTAGAAAGGTAGTTTCGCTATGCATCGCAGTTTTGCGAAGGACGGCACGACAGGGGAGAAGTTGCTGATGAGCGCGTTCTTTGCTCAGAAGTAACTGCATTGATTCTGACCATCTTGGTAGCACTGTTCCCCATGGTCATGATCGAATAGCCCGCTCGAATAGCCCGCTCGAATTGGCCCCAGCATTTGTCGGATCCTCTCTCGCCTGCTCGACAATCTGGAGTCGAGCACCCCTCGCGGTTCTGCAACTGCCGTTCCCCATTTCCCGGTCGCCTAGATGCCCGGAGACTGTTCTGATTAGCCCTTGGCCAAGGGTTTCTGTCCTCCCCTGCAATGCTATTTGCGTTGTGGTATGTACCATGTCGCGACCGGTGGTAGCCTGTCGCGCACCCAGGAGAAGAACCGGATCGCGCCGCATGGTACCTTGACTATGAATGCGGATTCTCCTGCTAAACTCCATAGCTCGGTGAGTCAGCATGCTGTCGTGCCATGTCTTCCACCCTCTTGTTCAATTTCCTGTCCAGGAGGTGCTTCGGATTGCATCGTGAAAGTTTGGGTCTCGACTTTAATTTTGTCCCCTTTTTGCCTCATTTGTCATACCCAAAGTACCCTTTTGACATAGTCACAGCTTTCGACCACAGTGCACCGTAGGAATTATCTTGATCTGGAAATTTCTCTTTGCTTTCGCGACGAATGCGCAGGGCAGCAGCGGAGAAACCCATTGATACTGCGAATATGGGGTCAAACCACCTACAAAGTGTAGGTTAGTGGCAGCATGGAGAGGGAGAATGGCGACGGGTGGCAGAGGGAGAAGACGAACTTATTGATGAGCCATGGTTGGACGATTGTACGCGTTGCCATAACTGATATGCCAGCGCTCAGGTCGTGAAAGTGGTCACGACCTCCTTTCTAGCAGTCAGAATGTCACCTGGAACTGTAGCTGTCGTGGTATAAAGCTGAGCAGGACTTTGGTGCCATGTGGAGAGCTACGTCTAGTGCATTTGGTCGGACGATCACGTGGCTCAGGCGTCGATGTCGTCGTCGCGACACAACCTTGGTTTTCGACTTCAACCAGCAATACAAGCTCTGATAGCTTCATGCTTGTTTTGAATATCTCTTTTGCCGCCACGACACAATCACCGTTACGCTCATGGCTTTGTCCGCCGAGCGCAACCACTTAGCCCAGCCACAGCTCCTTCGATGGCCGACCTAATAGACGTTCTCCCTAGCTTCGACCAGGGCCCATGGCGACATCTTACCTATTCCCTTGGAAAAAAGGGTATTTCAACAGCAGAATTGATCTCGCTTGACCCTGTCGAGATCGCTCGAAAATGTCCATTGCCGTTGAAGGAAGTGCAGCGGATGGTCGCGGCTGTTACAGAGGCCTTAACGGCTGATTTAGGGTATGGGAGCGTGAGTATGCCTCCTCCGCCAAGGTCGCACGGAGGCGATGAGGCGCAACTGAGGAAGAAGGTGAGGTCGCATGGTGGAGATGTGTTTGAGAAAGAAACGCAATTCGTGAAGTCTTTGGATGCGAGGATCGACGACTGCCTAGGAGGAGGGTTCCCGACGGGGACCATCTGTGAGATTGTGGGCGAGAGGTATGCTACCATCGCACTCCACGACACCATTCTCCCTTCGTTTTTGAGATGCTGATGTATCATAGTGCCGTGGGTAAAACCCAATTCGTGCTCTCCCTTCTCCTAACAGCACAACTCCCCCCTCCTCATGGCCTGGGGAAACGAACATGCTACCTCTCCACAGAGTCAAGTCTAAACACTACCCGTCTTACGCAAATCCTCCGCTCACACCCACAATACACTTCCCTCCCGCCTGAGGCCCGACCAAGCCTAGACAAAATCCTGACAATCGACACCCACGACCTCGAAGCCCAAGAGCGTATCATCCAATTCCAACTTCCCGAAGCTGTCAAACGCTACGATATAGGACTCATTGTGATTGATTCCGTGGCCGCCAATTTCAGAGTGGAGTTCCAGGGAGCGAGCAGGAAGGTGCTTGCAGAACGGGCTATTGCGCTCGTCAGATTGGGGCGCACACTGAGGCGGATTGTGCATGACCACGATGTTTCTGTTGTAGTCACAAACCAAGTGGCGGATAGATTTGACGACGCGCGAGCCATCTCAGATGGCGTCCGGTTGAGCCAGTCGCAGGGCTCATCACAGGTAATGCAAGGGCAGGGTTCTTCTAATGGAGCTCCAAGTGACACAGGCACGCCATCACAACAGCGTTCAATATCTACAGTCCAGACACCGACCGGGCAAATACGCGAGCAAGTCCTGGCAACAACACAAGCTCCTCCGGCACAGACACGAAGGCCTCTGCCACCCCTAACCCACCAAGCAAGGAAAGATCAGATGATGAGTCTCGATTTCCAACAGAACTTTTTCACGGGCTGGGGCGACAACCCACATTCATCGCCGTTTGAGCCCCTCAAAACACCAGCATTGGGGTTGACCTGGGCCAACCAGATAGATGCCAGAATTGTCCTCAAAATGTCAAATACATTCGATCAAGAGATAAGTGGCAAGACTGGAAATGGAGGCGGAGGAGGGAGTGGAAGCGAAAGCTACCTATGGTCTTCTGTTAAGCGCAGACGGTACCTAAAGGTCGTTTTTGCGCCGTGGGTGGCACCTACACTGGGTGAGAAGGGGCTTGAATATGAGCTGCAGATGCAGGGCCCCGTGAGCGTGCCGGCAAAAGGCGGGAAGGAGAGCAAAGAGGAGGAATTTGATGCCGGGGATAGTGAGGAGGAGGAAGAGGCCGGGGAGGGGAGGAAGAACACAGAATTATTGGATCCGAGGTACTGGGAGAGCGAGGATGAGGAGTTTCCTTGATGATGGGGCTTGAAGGCGGAGACATTGGCACCAGTATTGACGGTGTATGATGCACTTGGACGTCTACCGTCAGGGATTTAAGGCGTCAGCGGCACATACCTCTGAGCAACAGCGTTGGGATGAATCGTTTGAAACGTGGGCAATTCCCGATTATGATGAGCCGACAGATTGGAAAGAAGGCCTGAACCGGACGAAATCTGGACTTGTTGGATGCGCTCGATCGAAACGGGTTGCCATCCTTACAGCTATGTCTGCTTGGATGTTTTCACCTTGCCTGTCCGCCTCACCAAGCTTGGAATGCTCCCCGCATTGAACATTCGCCGGGGAGCTTGTGAAGCGTGCTGCAGATTCATCAATACGACGAGCAGCAAATTCTCAAACTCCGCTTTCGCTGAGACCCATCAGCTTGTCTCTGTCACTAAATGAGATGACGATGACGCTTCCTTCCGCTTTGCCGAGTGGATATGTACAATAATCATCAACCCTTCTCTAAACTCGACCCAAGAGCAAGCCTTCATACGCTTTTCCGATCTTATCCCTTGCGCAACTAACCAAGACTAGGGCGGGATGACGTGGCTCCAGCGGCAAACGTTCTAGTGGCTTCGGTCAGAAGTACCAGGCCGTGATTGAGAAACGTTGGGAATCGCAGCAGTGGCATCGTCGGGTGTCGCAGAAGGGCTGGCGGTGCGGGAGGCCAAGGTCCGAAAACGAGTCACTGTGGAAATGGACTATTCGGCGGCATTGGTTGACCTGCTGCTGGAGGCATTCGAGTCTCAGGCATTTGCGGGAGCATACGTCGTCCTTCGTAGCGGAAAAGAATGACTCGCTCTTGGCAAGACTCCTTTACGCGCGTCGCCTAGAAATGTTAAGTGAGCTCTGAAAAGACAGTGCAGTGAGCCAGCCAGAGGGGGACTCTGATGCCAGGGTTGTATCTATATGATTGTACTCGGCTAGAATTTCAATCTTCTGCGTCCCATTCGCGGGAGGCCGCTGACCTGACAAATAGCGGTTTGCTCGCCTGGATTGCAATTGGTAGCCGTTGTGCAAGGCCTCATCGGCGCTATCTCTCAGATATGACTAGGCTGAGTTTTCAAGGGCAAATTCTGTCGAGCTCTAATCTTGGGCGGGTGGGGCGCGTAAGCACGGGGGCGTTGGCATTTCGTAAAACAAAGTCGGCAGCTTGGTCGATGTTGAGCACGAGTAGAGTATCAAGTTACGGGTTTGAAGGAATGCCATGATATCTGGTCATGTTACGGAGCTGTACAATTTTCTTTTCAATTGAACCACGTTGTGCTGAGGTGATGCCGTTGCGGAAACATCCTTCCCCACCTTGGACGTGTTTTAAGGCAGCGCGCTGGCAGAGCCGCAATTCATTTCCCAAAGCCACTTTCTCATCATACAAACAGGGAAGTCCGTGGGGCGTGCGGTGCAACGACAGGTATAGCCGATGAAATCTACCTACGAACGATAAAAGCGGAGGAAAAAATACGATGCTGACAAGGGCTGCAGGTTTACTACATGGCACACGGCTGATTCGGAGGCCCGGCACACGATCACCTTCCCAATAAAAACGGACCTTCGTCACATCATTTCGTCATTCACTGCTGATGCCAAGACTTGGGCATTCAACCACTGTTCCGGGGTACTCCCTGGCTGATTCACTAAACTTGGAAGCGCTTTGGGCCGTGGACTGAGCGGCTTTCATTTGACTGGAACACTGCACATGACCATCCGGAACCCGGCAACCGCACCCAAAGGATAAAGACATGATTGGATCATGCGACTATGGGGTACATCCTGGTGCCACGAGCATGCAGCGGGCAGAGGTTTGCTATCGCTCGGTCTGAGCACGCGACCGCCTACTTGGAAAGGCGTTTGAAATGAATATGTACGGCAGATATTGTGGACTTTTCCAGATCTCGAATCTTAGCGTCTTCCACTCTTCAAACAAAATGTGGTGTATTCATTTTGTAGTCTCGTTCCTGCAATTATGATCACAGCCCTGGTGCGCATTTTGCTTCTGGCATGCATGGTAACGGTTGCTGTCCTGGCTGATGGCGACACCAAGTATTTCCATGAGCCAGCGGAAGATGATCTTCATCGACACTATGACACTCGATTCTTCCAGGATATCGTTCCAGATGAAGAGCGGCAGAGGACGTTGACGGCCCTGATCAGGGCGTACTTGCTGCTGTTCAACAAGCTCGAGCTTGAGACATGGATCGCGCATGGCACGCTTTTGGGGTGGTTTTGGAGTGGCAAGATCTTGCCGTGGGTAAGTTTGATCGATCTTGGACGACTTCGTAGCTGAAGACATTGACCGGCAGGATTGGGACCTCGATACACAAGTTACAAATGCGACTCTAAGCATCTTGGCGCAGAAACACAATCATACATACCACGAGTACCAGAGTCCTCAATTGAACATCACCCGACGATACCTTCTCGACATCAATCCATGGTCCTGGGAAAGAGTTCGTGGCGACGGCTGCAACATCATCGACGGTAGATTCATCGACATGTCGAATGGTCTGTTCCTGGACATCACGGGCCTTGCAGCAAATGACCCGAACAACACCGATGTCATTGAGTGCAAGAATGAGCATCGCTACAACAAGAGCGACATCTTTCCACTGCGAGAGTCGATGTTTGAAGGTGTCCCTGCCAAGGTGCCGTATGCATATGTTCACGTACTCGCAGAGGAGTATTCGGACCAGGCGCTGATGGAAACCAATTTTCACAATCATACATTCAACAAAGCTGATGGGGAGTGGCAGAAAGCGATTATTGCCGATGAGGAGACTGGAGACGTTGCTCCGATCGGCGGAGCATTCTCATGAGAAAAAGCAACGTGCAAAGTCATCAGCAGTTCCTTTAAGCCAGTCAGCGTCTCGTACTGTTGGCAGCTTGTGATCTTCGCATTGGAATTTGGGTCAAACCTGTTGAAGCACGTATCATTTCCGACAAAGCTGTGCTACATACGTCAGGTTAGACACCTACGCTTTGAAGGGGTTGAAGCTTCGCTGACGATACGGACCTTGACCGGGATGCGCTTCCCAAGCGGTGGCTCGCAGAGAAATGCGGCCCAGCCTAAGGCACTGCGCTGGACCCAAATCCGATCATTGGGATCCAAGTTTGGGAGACGAGCTCGGATTGTGCGTCGTGGTAATGGGAGGGCTTCTCCAATGGACGGCATGGTATATTGGAGCTGGCATAACAGATTTGACATGTGTGGATAAACTCGACATGACCCATTGAAGCATGAACACACCAGCTGGCATGGCCGGTCAGCAATTGTCTGCAGGGGCAGATGGAGAGATGGAAGGGACGCTAAGAGAGAACCCAAGTGAAGTTTAGGTTGTTGACTGGAGTTTGGAGGACATCTGGTTACAGCAAGTCCACACTTGAACGAATTTCCGACTCGGCAAATGCATCTTTCTCCTTCGTATGTCCGACCTCGCGCTGTAACTTATGTCCAGAACGACAACACTAGCCCCTCAACCGTTGGCAGGGTCACACAAAGTACTAGATATTCGTTATGTCTTCTATGAAAGATATGAACCAAAGTCCTTTCTTGCCCAAGTGACTGAAAATTCTTGCAATATTTTACAGCTGTCCCCGATTAGTGCGCTGATGCAGATGCAAATCCATCTGACGAAGGTAAGGATCACCGCTCTCGGAGACTCGAGGATATGTCCCCATCATTCAGGTACCGCCACTCTACCCAGCTCATTGCTCCCTGACATAATTTGTCGGTCCTGTTAAGATAAGCGGGATTGGAGCCTCTGCCGCCGTTGTGGCGTGAAATGTGGCGCAAAAGTGCGACGCAATCACCATTCCGGCCTTGCCCATCACCTTTGCCCTCGGCTTCGAGGTGTTTCCAGCTTACCAATCTCCGTTCACTAGTTATTAACCAATATACACGATTCTCTCCGCCTCTTACTTGCAATTCTGATACGGCGGAGACACCGAGTATATTGCGTTTCCACACCACTCTCTGCCACAGCAGCATTCAGCCATGGCCGAGACCGTGTCAGATGATCCCGAGACTGGACTCAATGTGAAGATAGCGTACCAAAAGGATGTCCTGGACTTCACGCTTCCCATAGATATCACTCTTCATGAGCTGGCTCTACAGTTCGCAGACACCATCCAAGCCGAGGTCGAACGAGTGTCACTGTTCATCCTTCCGAAGCCTGGTCTGCTGAAATACCCGTTCCCGAGAACTCCCCTCTCCGATGTGATTACAAGCAAGACCCGCATCAAGGCCATTGGGACCCCAACAAAAGATGTGCAGAAACTCAACGAGATGGCGGACAGAATGGCTGCAAGAAGAACTGCGCGGGAGAGTGCTAGACAAGCCGGACGAAAGGTGAAGCACCATGTCAATCGCGATTGGAAAAAAGTTCAAGAAGAGGCCATGTACACATTCCATGCTATCGAGCCCCTGCACTACCTTCCTGATCCCGACAAGAGCAGACGGTACCTTGAGAGGCTCGCCAATGATCCAGGTATCAAAGCAAGCATGCGGAAACACAAGTTTTCTGTTGGGCTCTTGACGGAAATGAATCCTGCTGAGCACACCACGCACGAGAGCAAGACGTTGGGCTTGAATCGAAATGCTGGCGAGGTGATTGAGCTCCGGCTCCGAACTGATCGGTACGATGGTTATCGAGACTACAAGGTCATTCGAAAGACGCTGTGCCACGAACTGGCCCACAACGTCCACAGCGAGCATGATCGAAATTTCTGGGATTTGACCAAGCAAATTGAGAAGGAGGTCGAGCAGAATGATTATCTGCACGGCGGCAACAAATTGTCCCAGGACGAATTCTTCAACCCAGAGGACGACTTTGACGACGAGCATGCCGACAGTGGTGGATGGCAAGGCGGCGAATTCGTGTTGGGAGGCACAGCTGGAACTCAGGGCCTGAGTCGTCGAGAGATCATTGCGAGAGCCGCCATGTCGAGGTTGGAGAAGCAGAAGCAAGCGGATGAGCAGCAAAAACAGGCCGAGTCGGACGCCGGCACTTCGGGGTAATTTGCATGGACACGGCCTATGTTGATCTGAGCAGCCATTTAGCAAGGTGTTGGTGGGACTCCTTCCTTCAGGGATTGTCGTAATTCATGCTCTTCTTTTTCAATCCCCTGGAATCTCGTTTTCGTGTTTTTCTGCACCATGGGATAGGGTGCGAACAATCTCACCTATTTCAATCCTTCCCTCCTTTTGGCTTCTTTCCGTTCTCGCTTGACGTCTCGCCTGTCTCCGGTTCTGGGGAAGACGTATCTCGGTGTTGTAGCAAACCACGTGACTGCGAAACCTTCTTCTCACCCCGAATAAAGTGGAATCTCATGTTACAATGGCCGATCATCCAGGCAAGCCAAACAACGGACCATAATGTTCTCTTCTCAAAATGCTACCGCTGCCCGGCCCACCGGAGGCACACCGGCCACTCGCCGTCTCAAAGAATCGATGCAATTTGGGGAGGAGATTCCAGTAAGGGATGAAGCAACAGCAGTGGCGCTTCTGTGGGAACCCCATTCCCTCCGCCTACGTCAACTCCAAAGGGGTTCCGTTGCATCCGTCCTCGCATACCTACTCTCTCAACAGCTCTTCTCGTTGTCGGGATGCATTAGTAATTCGACGCTCACTCAGCTGTCAGGGAAGTACTTGGGTCAAAACAGCATAGAGACATCACCTTCCTTTTTCATGCCGCGCCGCAATGACGAGTTTGATTCTCATCCTGGTGCGTGTGGTGGGCTACGCTCGAGTTTTGCTGGCCTCCGATAGGCGCTCGGATCCTATTTCTAGTTCACGCCAAATAATGCTTGACGAAGCTTGTCCCATCGCACATCGAACGTCTTGTCCCACGAATCAGTGCCTTTTTGTCGCTGCATCTTCTCTGCCGCTCGATCCTTTCGCGTGAGATTGCGGCGACGGAAGATTCGACCGACCTCGCAATTGGGGAGAAGGTTCCTGATGGAACACAAATCCACTCACTGGGCCGAGGTTTTATGTCCGGTCGTCGGGGCAGTCCCCGGTCCCCTGGCTGCTGGCATCATGGCAATATATGTAGGTTCAACCGCTGCTTTGGTCTGCTGACAATTACATGACGATCCGGTTGTCTCTTCCACAGTTAAGCGCATTCTGCGGTGACCTGTCCAAAGATGTCTTCGGCCAATGACAACTACGCTCATCGACTTCACACCAATGAGCTTGAGATTGGTGTAACTGATGCATTGCAAAGGTGGGGTCTTCTTCTCCTACCCAGCCCTACCATTGACAACTTGTTAAACCAATTACAGACATGTTACACGTCATCACACCAAAGGCTGTCTCTCAACGAAAGCTCGACTTTGAGCACGAACGGCCCAGAATCCTTCGAGAATGTATGGCAGAAGCAACTGGGGTATTCTTCTACGTCTTCCCTGGTATAGCCGCGGTTGCGACGTTCACACTCGCAACGACGAATGGAACAGGTGAAGCACTCGGAGCCTCAACCTTTGGGGGGATCTTTCAAATTGCCGTCGCTTTTGGTTTCGGCATTGCTTTTGCCATCATAACGTGCGCGCCCACATCCAGTGGGCACTTTAATCCGGCTAGTAAGCAATTCATACCCTTTCCCTTTTTCATTCACCGTAGCTGACTATACAAAGTAACCATTTGCCTGGCGATCTGGCAAGGTTTCCCCTGGCGCAAAGTCCCCCACTACATCTTTTCCCAGATTTTCGGCGCTTTCATGGCTGGCCTAGTCCTAATGGGCTGTTACTGGCCCGAAATCCAAACGGCGAAGGCCATTGACATAGCTCAGCATGGCACCGCCGTTTTCAACGGTGGAACTGCCTCGATTTTGTGTACCATCCCGAACCCGAACCAGACGAATCAGGGGTATCTGTTCCCGCAGGAGTTCTTCGTGGACTCGTTCATTGGGATCGTGATTTGGAGTTGTCTTGATCCGGCAAATCCCTTTGTTAGCGCAACGTCTGTGCCGTGGACCATTGGATTTGCGTATAGTGCCATGATTCTTGGGTTCGCTGCCAACAGCATCAGCACCAACCTTGCTCGTGACCTAGGTACGCGAATCGTCGCGGCCATCTTCTTTGGCAAAAAAGCATTCACGATCGATAATGGATACCCCTGGATCAGCATTCTTGTCAATATACCCGCCACCATTTTCGCGACCGGATACTACGAGCTCTTGATGAGGGATAGTTTGCAGAAGATCCAGAAGGGACATGCAGAGCATGAAGAAGGGGAGGAGGGCCTTGTCAGGCATCTAACGAGAGTCGCCACGGTGGAGAGGGGTGCGATGAACGGCGCCATAAAGACGTCCCGGGATGCCGTGTAGTACTATTCCAGCAAGAGAAGCCGAGCTTCCAAGGCGGTAACCAGGAAAAGGGTGGAATTCTTGATTAGCTTACTACTCCATTACTGCACTGGCCTTTGATAACAAAAGATCGAGGTCTCCTTTTGTCGCTGTGATCCATAGAGTGTTGCTCTGGGAATGTTCCACAATTGCAACCTTCAATATTTGCCTTTCTTGTGCTTCGGCTATCTGAATGCCTTAGCAGTTGATACCAACTCCCGCCGCTCGCCTCTATCACCCAGCAGCCGTACCATAGCCCCATACCTCTACTCCAGGAACAATGGCCAATTCACCTGGCGCATCACGCTTACCGCAGTGTCGGATTCAGCAACAACGTCGGCTTCCTCTACACGACATTCTAGCATAGCCTCTTTGAGTGATTCACTGTTGACTCAAGTACTCATTGACACTATCCGTATGGGCAGGTCGTCTTCGTAGACCTTGACATCTGACCGGAAAAAGCGGCGCTCGCCTGCCAAGTCCTTTGCTGGCTACACATTGCTTCGAAGGGAATTGAGGGATGAGTTTTATCTCAAAAGCTAAGGTTGGGTTTGTATTCTTGTTTCGGGCCAACAAGCCATTGTTCTTTCCAGTCATGTACACTCAAGACAACGGTGGACTGGGCGCTATTTCAGCGGGGCACAAGAGAGCGGATTGTCTATCCATTGTTAAGGCTGTAGCTGCGTTTCTGCAATCCTTAGGACAATCCGGATCGTGTGGACAGACTCTCACGGTTCATGGCAGTCTTATCGGTGGTGGAGGGGCCCGTGTGTCGGGGACGATCGATGGTCAACCACTCAACCGGACGAGGCTTAGAACAAGTCACCGATAGACTGCCACTGCGCAGGTGATCGAGGCGAAAGTCTCACACTACCTCTATCATACGTGGAGGCGTAACGAAAGAGAAAGACGCGGACGAAAGAAAAGAAGTCATTCCGACCGGAGAAGCTCTGCAACTGTTTCCACATCATCCATTATTCATGTTCACATACTGTCTCATCTCAGGTGATCAAGCATACTCATCATTGTAGCCGTGCCTCATCCTTATCAAATGCAATGATTATTCTATGGCAGACACCTGAACTCCGTGAAGCAAGCGCAACCAAAGGAATGCATGACCAACAGCAATCCGGTCCTGGCTCTCCAGTCTAGCAGCAGTTTGACTTCTTCTGGTCTGCATTGCTTGTCGGGGTAATGTCAATCTTTGCGCCGGCATTGACACCGGGCTGCGGGCCCTCGTTATTGTCGAGGGCTTTGCTAGAGACGATCCTGTAGATTTCTGGAGAACATCAGCACCACACCGCTTGATACTTTGAGCGTTTCCCCTACCGGTTAAGATGTTCTGAAAAGCTAGCTCAACATTGCTGGCATCGAGAGCAGACGTCTCAATGAAAGAAAGGTTGTTTTCACCTGCAACATCCGTCAGCATCCTTCCATTCCTTGGCTGTCCTCGTACGTACTGGCAAACTGCTTCGCCTCCTCAGTGGGCACGGCCCGCAAATGTCTCAAATCACTCTTGTTCCCCACCAGCATAATCACGATGTTCGAGTCAGCATGATCCCTCAGCTCCTTCAGCCACCTCGTGACGTTGTCGTATGTCTGATGCTTGCTAATGTCGTAGACAAGCAGCGCACCAACAGCCCCTCGGTAGTAGGCAGACGTGATGGCTCGGTATCGTTCTTGACCGGCCGTATCCCAGATTTGCGCCTTGATGGTCTTGGTGTCGACTTGGATGGAGCGGGTTGCAAATTCGACGCCAATGGTCGATTTCGAGTCGAGGTTGAATTCGTTTCGGGTGAATCTGCTCAAGAGGTTGGATTTGCCAACGCCGGAGTCACCAATAAGGACGACTAAAGGGGGAGGTCAGTGGTCAGATAGGGCAACTGTATGGCGGCGCTGTCTACCTTTGAACAGAAACTGCAACGTGTTAGCGGGAGAGCATGGGATAGGGCAGGCGAGGACTCACGTCATATTCATCGTTGGCCATGTTGTGTAGCGGTCGCTTGGATGAGGATGAGGGTTGCTGGCTCGCTTGGGACTTGACCGCAACAACGAAGGATGAACGAGATCAGGAGGATGTGTTGGGGAAATCACAACGTCCGTCGCGGAAATAATGGTACCTTTGCGAATGAGAGCGGCCTGCGGAACAAAGCGAACTCTGAATGGGACGACGTCCGAAGGAACCAAGGCTATCATCAATCATCAAATCGTTTGTGGTTTGCGCTTGCGGAATGAGGTGCAAGCGCAAGCGGCTGCTACTGCACGTGCCAGCTTACATAACCTATTTGAGCCGGCTATTCTTGCTTTGCGTTAGTGGTCAGTATGTGTGGCAGGAGTGCTTATGTAAGTCGACCACCGCAGCCTCACTCTGGGCGAGTCCATGGGTGGCGCTAAACCGCCACGATTCATGAACTTGTAACTCCTTGCGGTATTCGCCATTACTTCTGTGACCGCTGGCGACATGTTTGATCCATTCCATCTGTCTGAAGACTATTCAAGCCCTGACTTCCCCCAGTTTCGGTTGGTGCTTGAATCAGCAAGCAACTGCAAAGATGGCGTCTGATGGCGAGGAAGATGGTGTGTATGAGGTGGAGAGAATCCTTGCTGAAAAGACCAATGCGGAAGGCGAGCATGTCTACCTGGTCAAGTGGGAAGGTTACCCAGATGAGCAGAGCACTTGGGAACCAGCCGAGAATTTTACATTCCCGGAAGCCTTGCAAATATGGGCCGACCAGAAGGCCAGGGGCGACACCCTTGACGTGATCGATGTGCAGCGGATTCAGGACCGGATGAACGTGTTCCAGACTAAGCAACACGAACGACAAGACGACCATCAGGTTGAAATTCCGGAAAGTGATCAAGATGAAGACAGTCGGCAAACTGACTCGAGGTCGGCGGTCGATCTGAATGAGCTACGTGAGAGGCCGAGAAAGCGTCCTAAACTGGTGCGTTGAATTTGTCTCTGCCCAGTTGAATGATAACAAATGTCTTAGGTACTCGATACTCCTTTACTAACGAAGAAGGGCGTTGCACGTCCTGTCCAAGACAAGAGCCCGCAAAGAAGAATGTCAGAGCCGAGCAAACCGTCTGGCACGTTGAGACGAGCTACACAGCCCAGCAAATCTCGACAGAAAGATGCCACAACTACGCATCATCATTCTGAAAAGGAGCCTTCACTTTCCAAAGCCGTTCCTGGCATGTTCGCTGTCAAGACAACGCAGGTACAGAGCGAATCTGGTGCCTCGCAACTATCCAAAGCCAATAACACTCCGGCAAGACCTCCCCTACGCAGATCCACCACAAAACCAACTCAACCGGAAGCGCCCCAGAAATTTTTTGCGCCCGATCTGAGCCAGCGGACGCGAGTTCCTGTGGCAGAAGGTCCTGTGAAGCGAGATTCGACTGGCAAGCAATTCAGAAATCTGCAACACATGAATAATGCCCGAAAGAAGCTGAGAGAAGTGCCTGCTCAAGTGGCCGTCCCCGGTACAACATTTTCACCCAATGAGGACCCCCCCAATAGACGACTATCGGAAGCCAGGAGAAACTCAGAGACGTCGAAAGTCTCATACCAGTTCATTGGCGATTATGAGAATGGACAGTCGAAACAGAAAGTGATGGAACGAGACCAACCAGGAGGTACAACGCATGGATGGCAGCCTGCAGCAGTTGGAGAGCGGCAACACTGGGAGGCATTGCAAGGCGAGAACCCAGCTACAGTCGCATCAACTGACAAGCAATCAATTTCAGAAAGCATTCAGGTCAGGCCTGTGAATACTGCAGATGACCGCCTCCAAGACGAGCCCATAGCCACTTCGCCTCCAACCATCGGGTCAGCATCGTTGAAAGACCAGCGAGATCCCAAATTACCAAGTGCGGTTCAAGCTTCCGCCCTCTCAGCAGGGCATACCCAGTCTGACGCTTCATCGCAGAAGGATGGCGAAACTGTACGGAATCACAGAAGAAACAGCCTACGTACTACAAGTCCGACAGTCTCGAACATCACTGAGAACCAACGGAATGACCCTCCTCAGCCTGGCTCTCCTCAACATCAGCCTCTGAAGCCACTGCCAGCACAGATACAGCCAGCACACCAATCGACCGATCCCCAATCCGAAATGCCCAGCGCACCGACCGCTCCTCGCAACTTTGTGCCTTATGGCGAAGTCGTGAGAGCTTTCAATGGGAGAGAGTGGCAGAAAGGTGAGCCCGGAGCAGTACAGAATGGGATTTGGTCCACTTACGAGAAATAGGCGATATTGTGCTTGACCTTTACATGAATACGCATGAAGTGGTCAGTATCTTCAGCCTTTGAAGCAGCTTGAATACTGACTGGAGCAGGGTGGTATCAAATTGCTGCATGTTCCATGGGACTTCGGGAAGCCTGTTGTAGCTCTGAAGCAAGGAAGGCAGCTTCCAATCCATTTCGATCAGTCAATTCTTCGACCTCAATACGATCAGCTTTCCAAACCCAGATGGTTTTCCTATTTTGCTATTGGGTCGGTCGAAAGCTTCGCGAACACTGTCTTTCAATTATCAGCGCTGGCTGATTATCTCGAAAGTCATGACTGCGCAGGAGTAAGTTGGACAACTACGGAAGCTGCGTTTTACTGAAAACATGTCAGGTTTGGGAACATCCGAGGGAGGATATGATGCTCATCCTGTATTCGTGCAGGAGCCGGTCATGGCAAGATCTAGGCCAGAAGCCAGTGCGCCAAGGCGACTCCCGCGTGCATATTGCGTTTCGTCAGAAGTTTCAAGTGCCGGGGCCTTCAGTCGAGACCTTAGAAAGGATGATTGAGCGCGCCATGCGAATGCAGGACGAAGATGAAGCTCGAGGTCGAAGAGTTAATCATCAATCACCGGCCGACAAGCCACGAGATGAAGCAAGCCGAGGACGGAGTACATCGCGAACGCGACTGGAGACGCTCGGCCAGCAAGACGATACGAGAAAAGGACAAAGGAGCAGGCGTTCCAGTGTAACATCAGTGGGACACTTCAAACGGCCTGTCTCATCATATGGAACTGAACAATCTCCTACGCTTCCATCTCCGGGTGCCCAGTTGCCAGGCGAGCACGAAATGGCCATGTCACCACCTCAGGATGGCACAACCAGCAATGATATGATGGACATCGACGTGCAGTCTCGACGTAGCTCGGCTGCTGATGTATCTCGAACCAACGCCAATGAATCAGCAGGGCCTACGGCTGTCACTGAACGAACAACTCCGGCAACGGCCGCAGACACAACTGTGGGGATGCCACCGAGCATAGCCGAGAGCGCAGTCTTTGCTGGTCTAGATCGTGACATCAAAGATTTTGCGTGGTTACCAGAGCTGCCGACAATCGACAGAGACAGAATTTACACCATACTAGTATACAAGCATGTCGAAAGAGATCGAATCCAGCAACTGACGCAATGGCTAATGAGGGCAGGACTACCTTCTAGCCATATCTTTGACAAATCGAAGAGCGGAGATTGGGCCGACTTCCGTCGATGCATTGAAGACAGCGTTTGTGTCGCATTGATCGATAAGCGACATCCGGTCATTGATCTTGATGGCCTATCAAAATGTTTGGAACGAGAAAATCTCCTATGCTGGGAGGTCGACTATCTAGCCAAGCCTGACGGGCCATTGCCGATGACAAGACTTTTTCCTCGAGGAATCGCCATGGCCATCACCGAAGGCTGTTTTATTCACGAGCCAGAGAGAACGCTGTTTGTTCTGAAATGGTTCAAGAGGTCGGCACAGAAACCATACTCAGCTTCAAAACTGATGATCCCACCAGCAATCGATTTCATCCTTCAATACCAAGCAATTCTTGCCAGAACAGAAAGCACAAAAGCCCAGTACCTCGGCATGGCGAAGCTGCTGCGAGAACTGATCGACATGCACGACTCAATTACAGATGCTAGCGATAGCAGCTTCGATGAATCTGGGAACTGCTTAAGGATTTTCGTTGTGAAACCAACTTGGACTGAGGTTTACAAAGATATACCCCAGACCGACGAAAGACTATCGGCCATCGACCAAAAGCGGAGAGACGAAGACAAGGATGATAAGATGCTGCAGTATTTCGCTGCTTGGGCAGCAAGACATCTGAAAGATCATCGTCGATTTCTTGCCTTTATCATTAACGAGCGCATGAAGAGCAAGCCGAAGAATTGTGAGCACGTAAGTTGCCCGGAGATGGCGGTGTTGTATCGCAGTGGCTAACAGAACATAGATTCGCTTCCAATTGATCAAAGGTTTTGCAGAAAAGATTCAGGCCCAGCAGAAAGGGTCATCAAGCCGACCGAAAGAGAGACCTGAAGAGCAGAGTACAGCTCGCTCGAAGAGTAGAACTCGATCGATATCGATTCCACGAAGCTGAGCTTGTCCGCGACCTCACGACTTTATCTATCCGCTATGCTTCAGCAGCCGCATCCACCACTCCGTCATATTTCCGCTGGAAGAACCGACGTCTCTGTTTCGAGAGCCAAAACTTTGCTGGTGAATTGACCCTAGGAGCAGCGCTAAGGTCAGCAAAGATCGGGATCGTTCGCCCGGGGGGAGGGCGGGGTTGGTTTTCGACTCCTGAAGCAGAGCTCGTCAGCTTAGCGGCAAGGTTCAACTGCTATCCAGCTACACTCATCTAAACTATCCAGAATCCCTACGTAGGTGGAACAAAGATGCAACACAAACACGCACAGTGTTGACGGAGAACAGAGAGACGATATGAATTATTGCTTGTGGTCTCGTGCAACAACTTGCACATGTCTCGCATTCCGCGGACCCTCTCGAGCTGAGGAGACACCTCGTTCCGCCTCCAGACATGCGAACAATTCTCATTTCGAGATGCGCAGTGGCTCTTGATCAGTCAATCAAGCACCCTGTTGTTTTGGGAAATTCAGTAGCATGCAGCAGAACAAAACCAACTGCCAATGTGAGAATGGCCATCCCAATCTTTTCCGTTCTTTCATTGGAGTAAAATTAATTGTTATTGACCCTCGCCGCCTCCGCGCTGGCCGTGTTGTGGCCCCGTCCCCCGAGAAGTCCCATTCCCCTCCACGATCGCATTGGCATCCTCGTCCTCCATGGCATACCCCTCACTCCGCCCAACCAAACTTCGATAGTAATCCACAAGCACTTCCGGTTGTGGGACAATCCGCCACTGGACCCGAACCAGAAACTCCAGTTCCAACAACGCCAACTCCTTGACGCTTACCCCTCCCACCCGAGCATAGGTCTTATTGGTCCAGAAAGAGTCACTGAGCCCTTTGCTTGCCACTGTTGCGGCCGTGATGAGGAACCGGTGGACGGTGAGCGATGAGATGGTGAAGGCGGGATACAAGGCGCAGAGTTTGTCGATGTAGTACACCATGCTCAGGAGGATGGGGGGTGATAGGGTGGCGTGAGTTGTTAGGCGATTCAGGTAGTCGTGGACTGAGATCCCCGGGGGGGCCCGAGAGTGGAATCTCGTCAGTTGAGAGGATGACAGGGGCAGAGAGTCGTTGTAGCGGATCAGTTCCATTAGCATGGATGATATCAGCAGGGTGAGATCGCGGGTTGAGGCGAAGGAGTAATTCGATGGCATTATCTTGACGGACTCGTTCTCGGGTCGCAATTTCTTGGACGGTGTAGGCGTGGACTTTGTGTCGGTGGCCGTGTCTGCCGCATTCGGTAGAATCTGCTCTGATATGGCATCGGCGGTTGCGTGGGTTCGCTTGGCGCTCGACGGAGGTGTTTGTGTATACGGCTCTCTTACTGCCTTCGCCGGCTGCGCGTCTTTCATAGACGTAATCTTAATTGTGGAGGCCAGTGTCGGAGCTATTGTGCCTGCGCCCACTGGGCCGGCCGGCATAGCAGCATCGGCGACGGGATCGTAAGGTTTCGATCTGGAGCTCGAAGAGGGCGCTGCGGAGGAAGAGATGGTGCCGGCAGTATCAGGTGGCAACGACGGCTGTCGAGCTGGTTTTGCTTCCGATTCGTTTATTTGCAGACGCGAGATTTGTGAAGCAGGTGTTAGAGTAGCGGTCTTCGACTTTGCAGCTGAAGACGTCTGAGAAGGATCTGTATTTCGCGGCTCTATATTCGGTGGGGAATATTGAGTTTGCGCATCTACCATCTGCACTTTCGGTCGTTGATCGGGTTCCTGGCTAGGGAGGGTCGGCGAGGTCTGAGTGCTTCTTGAGCAGACCGAATTCGAATACGGTATGGAGCGTCGTTCTGTCGGTGTACATTGGGAAGAGTGTGTGGTGGACTGTGTGGCCGTTTGAGTGGATGTGGAGGGATATCGAGATTCAGAATACACGTGGGCTGAATAAGGCTTAACAATTGGTGAAGCGGATGTGGTACCCCGTCGGTGTGCTCGTGGGCTCAGAAATCCAGTCGACTCGCTTTGAGTAGATGAAGTAGGGGCCAATTGAGGAGATGGTGATGCGGTGAGCATTATGTCGCAAGGACGACGGCCAAGATCATCGCAGCCTCAATCAGCTTAATCTGAGATAGTCTGCTAGCTGAAGGCTTGTCGGCAGCGGCCTCGGTCGAGACTTTCTAACCCCCTCTTTGCAGCAGATACGGGCGATGCAGACCATTGATGCCGGTGGATCGCAAAAGGACACGGAGGTTCCAAATGCACAATTCCCTCGCCATCGATGGGATATTGTAAACCCACAGGATGAGAAAGAAAAATAATCAGCAACCGGAAGGATCTTCTCGCATGAATTTGCCCGTCATGCTTCGTTTTCAGATCCAGATCGCTTTTGCATTTGCGCTCTCGGAGGCGGCTCCGCGGGCGGAATGACGTTTCCGTCCAGTTAGCCGACCCTGCGCTTCTGAAGACCTGAAGGTTTCGCTCACTAGTTGCCGAGGAGTGTCATTTTACGATTCTGTCCTCCGAATGCGAATTGCAGTCATGATGAAGTGTGCATGTTCGTAAAATGCATGGCTGGTGGTCGCGACCCTGGAGGACATCAGCAGTTGCGGCCATGTCGATGTGGTAGGCCGAAAAACTCTTCGACGTACCACTTGGATTACTTTTCATACATCTGCTCACCTTCCCTCGACATGCTATTGAGTACGACCTCCTCTTCGATATCTCAGGATACAGCTCACGATGAACCCCCTACCGATACAAGATGCTCTCCATCGCTTGCCTCAAGATCCACCTGCGACACTACACACGATCAAGAACAACCTGGCTGGACACGAGCTACGGAAGATTGAATATATCCAAGCTGGCCTGATTCCTGCTCTCCATCACTTTCTGTCCAACTCACTCAACTATGAGAACGGCATATGGTCGAATGCTGCCAGTATTGTCGCTGTGCTGGCCAATAGCGGAACAGCCTTTACACAGCCAATTCTACAGAGCAATTTGATTGAGTTGCTGCTTGATCAGCTACGGCGGACACCCAGCAATAACAGGTTGGAGCTGGTCATTCTCCGATGCCTAAACAATATTGCGGACAATCTGCCACTCGAATCTGGGAAAGACTGGAACCCTGACCCAAGCCTTGCAAGATTGCTGTACACAAAGGATAATGCCCTTCGACTGGTGGGAGCTGCTACTTGTTTACCTGACGACTTTCATGGCCGACAAGCCAGCGAAGCAGCCCTGAACCTCATCTGCAAGACATGCACCACCGAGAGGCAAAAAACTTTATTGGTCGATTGCAAGCTGTTGGATATTCTCGGCCATCAGTTGATGCACTTTATTGCGAACCACGAAGCGACCGATCTCAAGCACTCGAGGGCCACGCCAGACGACAACGTGAGCGCCAGAAATATTCATATTTCACTCGTGTTGGAGACAATCTGCGTGGTGATTGAGAAGTCCAAAGCGGATGCCGCATGTTTTGTGCGTCATGAAGGACTCGTATCCACGTTGACCTCGGCGGGAGAAGGAATGTCAGCTCCTGATCTGGCGCTTCCCCATGTCCCGGACCCGATTGCCATGAGCGCTGCACGAAGATCGAATTTTCCACCACTTGGCTTCGCCCCAACCGCGTCCAAGAAGCGAACATCGTCTATGCGACAAGACCCCAGTCCCATGGTGATCGAAGATGGTGATGATGAGCCTCAAGAAGAGCTGCCGATTGTCCCCTGGCTCCTCTACATCGCCCGCTCTAGTCGAGGAAGGAGACGTGTCGTGGCGGCCAAACTTCTGGGTATTTTGAAGTGTCACGGAATGATGCATCCAGTCAGAGCGCGGTCTTTGGCCGCTCTGCTTGTGCCGATATTGGTGGAGATGATCGAGACGAAGAAAACCCCAGTTTCGCCGAGTACTGGCACCTCATACGCCGAGCTGGTTCCGTCCACACTAGCTCTTGTGGTCAGGGACAACGAACATCTACAAGATGCTGCGGTGGATGCCAATGCCATACCCAAGCTGGCAGCTGCCCTGAAAGCCAACTTCGAAACATCACAAGCGCTGGAAGCTGGGTTGTGGTGGCCCCACAAATTGGATCACAAATTGACCGAAGGCAAGCCGGGATGCTGTCTAGGCCCGGGAGGACCCTCAAGGCAGGTGCGGTTGAATATGCAGCTGCGAGAGGGACTTCTGCAAGCCCTGGCATCGCTGGCACCCACCAAAGATGCGTATCGAAAGGACATTTGCGAGCAGGGTGCTCTGGCTCAAATAATCATGGCGCTCGAACCATTCTACGGCTCAATCACGGCTGGGGCGTATGGAGACACCATTGCTGTTCATGGAAACTCCTCCCAAACTCTTGTCGCGGCCTGTGCTGCCGTCAGAGCCCTAACACGATCAGCGACCGCCCTGAGAACCAAACTTGTCGATGCCGACGTGGCCAAATCTGTCTTGCGACTGCTGCAGACAGCCGAACCAGAGGTGAGAATAGCAGCGACGATGGTCATGGCCAATCTCGCCCATGACTTCAGTCCGATGAAGACGAGCATTGGGGAGTACAGCGTGATCAGAAAGCTGTGTGAGCAGGCCCACTCGGCCAATGCTCGACTGCGGCACGAATCACTCTTTGCCTTGAAGGCGCTGGTCAACAACTCTACAAACAAGTTAAAGCGGCAGGTGGTGGATGAGCTGGGACCGAATTGGATCAAGCAACTGATCGCCACAGATCCGCATGATGTTCCTCCTGGCGAGATCATCGGTCTCGTGCCGAAGGACTATCGGAAGGGCTCGATGGTTCGAATATCGGGTGATACTCAAATGGAAGACGCTGACGGAGGCCTGGATATTGACTCGCAAGACGTGGAGTATAACCGACACACTCTGCAACAAGACCTGGACATCCAAGCTGAGCTTCTTGCCTTTCTGCGCAATCTCACCACCGGCGAGCATCCGGTTGAGATCATCGACTACCTCTTGGAACATATTGGCCAGGAAGACTTCATTCAGATCTTACTCGACCGCTTGCAGTCCCTGAAAAGGCGGAGCATGACTCGGAAGTCGACCGCGGCGTCCTCCCCGCCATCCGAAACTGTCTCAAACAGCCTGTACATCCTCGCCCACTTGTGTGCTGCAGATCAGAAGTACCGATCAGTCATATGCTACAATACGATTTTAATGAAACAGGTCGCCTTACTGCTGCAATCCAGCCCTTGGGTCCGATGCGCAGCATGCTGGCTGTTGATCAACCTTGTGTATCCTACTCCGACCGATGGGTTCGATAGCACGGTGCAACGAGCCAGGGAACTTGAGAAGCTTGGTGTTGTGTCACAGTTGAGAAGGATGGAAAGCAACGATCCCATGCCGGATGTTGTTGAGAGAGTCAAGACAGCGCTCGACTGCTTCAGCAAGCTTTTAGATAGGAGCTAAGCTTCGTATTCTCACTGCATCCGCATCCTTGCTGCTCAAAAAAACATTACCTAAGCTGTCCATGGCTATAATCCAGGTGGTATTGATGGGACTTGTTTGGCCGTCCTCTTCGTTCGAGTCTGTGCACGTGACTGATGATCAGGAAAATCTGCATCGATCACCCAGCTCCTTGCAGCTGGGGCCGGCTAGATGAATGGTTGGGGTAACATCCCACTCTTGGACACACAAGGCAAAGTTCTTGCGAACAACCAATGCCAAACAGCAAGATTCCGAACCATCTGAAGGTATTGATTCCTGACCTCAGCAAACTCTCCACCTTTTGCGCCTTGCCGCCAACGATCAGCTCTTGTATCCTCCCGACACTCTGTGTCCCTACTCGAGCACTATCAATCGATCGCCATCCCGAATCCTTTGGAATCGCTTGATGCCCTGCCTTGCTTATCCGAATCTCCAAGCTGTACCCAAAATATGCCTGTCCGCAGTCTCATCTGTTTCTGGTTCTCGTCGTGCCATCCAGGACTTGATGTAATTATTCTATTCTCTCACCATTTCTTTGCCCTGCCACATCATGTCTTCACATCGACAGGTGCAACCCAACAGCCAAGTCCGAAAAGCACATGTGATGCGCCATGTTCGAAGACTGTGGCATCATTGGTCGTCTCAGCTCTGTCATGTCCTGCGAAAGGCCAAACTGGCACACACGCTTGTGCTCCTCCACAGATTCGGCTTGATTGGCGTAACATAGATTGATATGGTGACAGGCTGCGCTCGCTGCCAGTCTTCGATGACTGTTGCGCCTCTCGCATGTTCCTCTTGTGCCCTGAGAGTCTATGCCGTGTCCTGCCTGTCTGCACCATGTCCTCCATGCCTGTGCCGTGCCGTGCCGTGACCTCCGAATGGAGAGCTCCTCCCTGGTTTCCTCGAATATATCCCCACCTTCAGCCCTTGAATTGTTTCAAACTTGACAGGGTAACCTTCCTCAGATCCTTCGCCAACACTTTCTTCTCCCCGCTTTCCTTTGCTTTCCTCATCGCATTCTGCATCAACTTCTGCATAAAAAGAATGTAATCGAGGTAGAGGAGCGCGTCGACATTACGGGCTATGTTCTTGCTTGTGTGAGCTTTGAGGATGCCTCGGATTGTTGCACGTGGATATGAGCGTTTTGAGGATGCCATCGTGGAGGCCTGTCGTCTGGCAGTAAGAGATCAAGGTGGGAGTGATATGTCGAGATTGTCGCAGGCAAGTGGCGCGATCTTCAATGTAAACAATGACGTACATGCCACGCGAGTCTCTGAGCAAAAGTGTCAATCTCGGCGACCCAATGGAACTCTGTTTCATGCACCATCTTCCTTCTCCAAAGTCCTACCATGCATGCCCTTTTGTCAGATCAGCTAATACAGTACCGGCAAACATACCTGTTTCCTATCCCTCTACTATTGCAAGCGAACGCTGGCAGCCATGTCCGACCCCGATCCCGCAGAGGAGTTGGTGGAATCATGGGATGATCAAGACCTGCTGAAGTGGCTCGAAAAAAGTTACCCTAGGGCCCTCACTCCAGAACTGATAGCTCTCAAACTCAACGGGCTCAATTTTCTCGCAGGCGCCTGCATTGAAGGGTCCTTTGAAGAACTCGGCCTGTCTAAAGTAACTAGTATAACCGTTACATATCTCGCCCGAAAAGTGAAGAAACGTGGTAAGTTCACGTTACAGTGGCAAGCTACCGATAGATAAAATGCGCCGCAGGCCGCTCCACCGAGACACCAGCTAAGAGGCAAAGAATTGGCGAGTACAACTCTGATAGTCAGGCAACCAGCTAACAGCTTTATAGAAGCCGAATCGGAAGAGCCGGCCCAGTCGCAGGGGAAAAGAAGACGCAAGGAACATGAAGATCAGGACGACAGCGATACCGAACAAGATAAACACACCCAACTACCGCCGCCGATCGATGCTGAGCTTCAGCGCCTTGCCAAACGTTCCTGTATACGAAGAAGTCATATTCTGGAGAAGCTTGCAAGCTACTGTCAACTTTCCCATGCCACCGTCCCGTTTCCCGAAAACTCGCTTTCTACTCTCGCCCACCAACTTTGTAACCCTACCATTCAGACCGAACTGCCATTCCCTTTTGTCTGGGTTGCTCCTCCCGAACGGTTCAACTGTACCGGGGAGAACCAAAACTGGGCTTACCTAGGACGAGAAAAATTTCCAGAGCTGCTAGATGCGGTTAAGACACTGGAGGGACCGGCGGGCCCATGGCGCGGCTATCATCTGTACGGCACCATCGGTTATGGGAAGTCCCATCTTCTGGCTGCGCTCGTCTGTTATCTGATTGCTACTGGCAAACGAGTACTATACATTCCAGACTGTCGGGAGTATTCTCGCGACCCATTTGCCTACATCCAAGCGGCTATGTTGTTTGCATGGGGAGCGCCAGAAGATATTGACACTCAGAACCACATTATATCGCTGAAGTCGCTGGAAGATGTTACCCAATTTTCCAGAGCCCAGTCGGATATCTTGTTTGTTGTCGATCAATTGAACGCCTTGGATTCTGATTCCTCTCAAACTAGTGAGAGAAACAACGAATTGGGGCAACTGTTCGGTTTCATAGAGAAATGGTCTGCGAAGCAACGATACATCTACAGCGCGTCAGCAAACAACAATATAAAGCCCTGGATGCAAGGAAAACAAACCGGTGCCAAACCAATTACCGTCTATGGCGGATTTGATGCGGTAAGTCCTTATGCTATGTTGGATGCAGGTTGGTCTAACAGCTACTTAGGCAGAAATGAACGAGTGGTGGAATCGGAACAATGACACCATTCCGGAGAGCTACAAGCAAGATCACCTCCAGCTTGAAGAATTTAAGAACAGAGTCGAAGATCTTACAGGCTGCATCCCGTTGCTTTTGAACAAAAGCATAGTTGACGGGAAGATCAACCTATCTGCTCCGGACTTGGTTCAGGTTTCCATGCAGGTTCGACTGTTTATGAGAAATTCCTACAATAGTCAGAACGATAAGGAATGGATTAGGTACAGCCACAGTTTCTTAGCGGCGGCCCCGAGATGGTTACTGACTTGTGCAGTCATTGTGACTATCTGAGAGCTTGTATCAGCAGCTCGGGCGTGGAGGCCGACACGGACACTCGCCTTGTTGACAATAGGTACTTTTACTCACGCCAACCCGACGGCTCTGACATCCCTGGCTATGGGATTGGAAAGTACGCATGTGGTCTAGCTCGCGAAGCTGCAGCAAAGCAGTTACGTCGATATGACATGGACAGATTCGGCGAGACAGACTTTTTAAATGCACTGAGCCAGTATGTCGATAATGCATCCGTTACTGGCTTCTTCATCGAGCAAGCTGTCTTATCTTCGATTGCTACCAACGGCTTGGATATCGGACAAAAGATTCACCGGAAAATCACTGTGGACATGTTCGACACCAACTACCCGGTGTTCAAGAAACACGAAAGCAATCCGGTACTACATTGTCCACTCCTTTACAATTGCCCTGGCATCGATGGAATAATCGTCCGGTTTGACAATTCAGGTGGAAAAAGGACCTGTTATTTGTTCCCTCTACAGATCACTATGGCAAAATCTCACTCAGACTCTGAGGAAGTGTTCTTCAGCGAATGGAAATCATGGACCAAGTATCTCGAAGATTATGAAATTGTGACGAGGTTCCTCTGGATCTCAGAAAAAGAATCTTCAGTTGAGGAAATTTCCGCTTCTCGCGGCCTACGATCGGGGGAAAAGTGTGTACATGTTTCCTACGTCAGGCAGTATGTTCCCGTCTGGGATGTTGATAAAGAGATATGGCGGCGCTACCAGGTTGCACTAAAATCAAACGGAAGACAACAATTCAGAATCAGCGACGTTGCAGGCGGAGATGGTGACCTTCCAGGCGGAGCCAGTGGCCTTGAAAACGAAGCTGACCTTACCATTGAAGCTGGTGACAAGAAAGGGAGGAGTGCGACAGCGGTCAGCAAACATGGAGGGAAGGGGAGGGGGAAGGGTGGGACAACGACCAGCAAGCGTGGAGGGAAGGGGACGAGGAGGGGTGCAGCAACAGCCAGCAAATCCTAGGAGATAAGGGAATGGCAGAGAAGAATGACTGCCAAAAGTGGGAATTCTTTTGCCCTGAGCGAGACTCACCCACATGATGTCAGCATGCTTTGGAAAGCGCTCGCCATAGCCTTGGGCATTCGCAGCAACAAGGAGAGAGAGAGGTCGAAGGGAATGAGGGTGGCGACCAGTCAGTAAGAGGCGCAGATATTGAACTGTCTGAAACCCCTACTCCACGCTCAGCCATTTAGCAATTGAGAGCTTCTCTGCATGCTGAAACTGTCCAGGAGCAGGCGCAGCATTATTACAAGCTCTGGCATCAAACAACGCACTCATGCGTTGAGCATAGCTGGCCAGCTGTGCACAGCTACACCTCGCCGCCGCCTTCTCCGTGTAGTATAGTGCGCCACCTAGCCCGTTATGTAACAGCTCGTAAGCACTCAACAGACTCTGCAACGCGTACCCTTCTGTTGCCACTGACTGGGAGCTCGGAACATTGAGCTCATATGTTTGCCAAGAAGGAACACATTGGAAGAGCTTTGGGGCAAGATACAAGGTGAGTGATGAGAGGCCAATAAGGAGAAGACTGACGTACGATTTCTATGGACTATGCCGCTTCTGGAGCCTTGGCTGGCTTCGTGAAGGCTTAGTCAGCTCTGCAGCAACTCCCCATCAGTCTTTTTGTTTCGACTCAGAGTTTTGCTTCTGACGGAATGCAACATCTGACAATGGCAATTATTTGACACGTTCTGCTGTGCTCAATGTTCCTTGAGAAACTTCGCGATCGTCGGCTTCGATTGCCAATGTTAACAGAGAAGGCTTAGAATTCGAAATCCCACTTGGAATAGACTCACAACTCCATTGTTCACCCGTCATACAAATTCATCAGATGCAGTGGCTTTAGAAGGACTGTAACTTGAGTATCTCATTGGATGCTCTCCATAGCGAACCAAGCTTGTGGCGATGACATCCAGTTCATCACTGATCATCGACTGGTGTTAAACCCCTCTGGTGGTGAGCCAAGCAGAACCGAGCACATTCGCAGTCTGGCACGTCAATGCAGCCAAGAGTCATGGCCCTCTCAGATCGAATCCGATGTGTTTCACGCATAACCCAACAGTGTACTGAACCAGAGCCATCCTCCGAATGTGATACCAACAAGGAGAGGAACAATTCATTCCAAGGTCTACTGGAATTTCATTCAAGAATCTCTCAGTGTCTGGCCTTGTTGGTGAGGCCGAATATCAAGAAACTGTTGGAAATATCTGGCTTCAGATTGCCAGTCGATTCAGAAATCTCTTCAGCCACAAAACAAGCAAGAGAGTTGACATCCTCCGCGGTCTCGATGGTGTGGTGAAGCCGGGGGAGATGTTAGTGGTTCTAGGTCCACCTGGAAGTGGCTGTTCCACCTTTTGAAGACCCTAACTGGCGAAACTCATGGCTTTTCCGTCGATGCTGACTCGGAAATCAGCTACACCGGTATCAGCTATCGTGACATGGTCAAGCACTACCGAGGTGAAATAGTCTATACTGCCGAACAAGATGTGCATTTTCCTCAGCTTTCTGCGGGTGATACTCTCTATTTCGCCGCCAGGGCACGAGCACCACGCCATCTACCAGGAGATGTTACAAAGCAACGACATGCTGAACATTTGCGAGACGCTGTCATGGCAATACTTGGCATCAGACATACAGTCAACACTCGGGTAGGAAACGAGTACATTCCTGGTGTTTCTGGGGGTGAACGGAAACGAGTTACCATTGCAGAAGCTTGTGTCTCTGGTGCTCCTCTTCAAGCATGGGATAACTCAACGAGAGGTTTGGATAGGGCTAATGCCATAGAGTTTGCAAGACTCTTCGTACGCAATGTGAAGTGCCGAATGTGACAGCTATGGTTGCCATTTATCAAGCTCCTCCAGCCGCATACGATACGTTTGACAAAGTCGTGGCGCTTTACGAAGGACGGCAAGTCTTTTTCGGATCAGCCAAACAAGCGAAAGAATATTTCATTAACCTTGGCTTTGAATGTCCTGCTCGGCAAATGGTTCCAGATTTTCTTACTTCCATGACCAGCTCACAAGAACGGATTGCCAGGCCAGGCTTCGAGAACGAGGTTCCTCGAACCTCTGAAGAATTTGCTTGCGAGTGGAAGAACAGCATCGAGTATGCGGTCTTGATGGCAGAAATCGACTCATATACTCAAGGTCATCTCATTCTCTGAATGGTCAGGACTCGAAACAGTTTGCGCAATCACGAAAAGTTCAACGGGCAAGCCGGCAACGACTCGAATCACCCTACACATTGTCTTACCCACAACAAGTCAGACTTTATGTGTGGCGTGGCTTCAAACGATTCATTGCCGATCCAATCTTTATCCTTGGGCAGCTCATTGGTAATTTCGTGATTTTGATTGTCAGTTCGGTCTCACGTTCGATACTTCTTCGTTCTTTTCTGGAGGTGCTTTGATCTTCTTCGCCATCTTGATGAGCGCCTTCTCAGCGACAGTCGAAATACTGGCCCTCTATGCTCAACGTCCGATTGTCGAAAAGCATCATCAACAATATGCTCTTTATCATCCTAGCGCTGAAGCAGTTTCATCAACGCCGACAGATCTTCCCTACAAATTTCTCAACGCCATCGTCTTCAACGGTACACTCTACCTTATGACAAACTGGAGAAGAGAACCTGGTGCCTTTTGCTTCTTCTTGATGATCAACTTTGTCCTCAATCTTGTCATGAGTATGATGTTCCGGTCAATGGCTTCTCTTTCACGTACCATTCAACAAGCATTGGCTCCAGCAGCTGTACTCGTGCTGGCTATCATCATATACACTGGATTTGTCATCCCTACTCCGTATATGCTTGGCTGGACAAGGTGGATCAACTACCTCGACCCGGTTGCTTATGCGTTTGAGGCATTGATGGCCAATGAGTTTCATGGACGAAAATTCCCTTGTGACCAACTAGCTCCAGGATATGGAAGTCTCGCCAATCAGGTCTGTACCGTGGTTGGAGCGACTGCTGGTGAAAGTCTTGTCAAAGATGATCGATGGTTGGCCTTGTCTTATGAATACTACAACAAACACAAGTGGAGGAATTTCGGTATTCTCTGGATCTTCATGCTTGGTTTCGGCTGCTCTTATATCTTTGCTTCTGAAAGTATTTCTGCCAACAAGTCAAGAGGTGAGATTTTGGTCTTCCGAAGATGCCATGTTCCAGCAGCTCTAATGAAGCGAACTACCAGCGATGAAACTAATGGACATGAGATGGCCCTTCTACACCGCGAACAACCTCAGAATACGATCAGCATAATTCATCGACAAGACTCGGTGGTTCAATGGCGAGATTTGTGCTATGATGTCAAGACTAGTCAAGGATCTTGACGAAGTCTAGACCGTGTGGATGGCTGGGTTAGGTCAGGTACATTGACGGCTCTCATGGGAGTTTCAGGTGCCGGCAAAACTACTCTTCTCAATTGTCTAGCTTCTCGAACAAGTGTCGGCATTGTCTCTGGTGAGATTTTTGTTGACGGTCGACAGCGCGACGAGTCATTCCAACGCAAAACAGGTTATGCCCAACAGCAGGATCTCCACCTGGGAGACTGCTACTGTTCGAGAAGCTTTGGCTTTCTCTGCTCTACTTCGTCAGCCCGCTTCCACTGCAAATGAGGACAAATTGGCATATGTTGAAGAAGTGATCAAATCGGTTGAGATGGAGCAGTTCGCTGATGCCATTATTGGTGTACCACGAGAGGGTCTCAACGTCGAACAGCGGAAACGTTTGACAATTGGTGTTGAGCTCGCTGCCAAACCGCGACTACTTCTTTTTCTTGATGAGCCAACTTCCGGACTCGATTCTCAAACTTCATGGTTGATCCTTGACCTTCTTGAACGCCTGGCTGCTAGTGGACAAGCAATACTTTGTACTATACATCAACCCATCGGCGATGTCGTTTCAACGCTTTGACCTCGGCTTCTACTTCTTTCTCAACCTGGTCAGACGGTTTATTTTGGCCATATTGGGAAGGACTCTCAAGTTCTTATCCATTACTTCGAACGCAGTGGCGATGTTCGTTGTCCGGTGGGGACTAATCCTGCCGAGTAGATGCTGGAAATTATTAGTACTGCCATCGACTGGGGCAAACTTTGAGTGAATCACCCGAGTACCATGCTGTTCACCAAGAGCTTGATGCACTGAAGCAAGAGCGCTCGAGTCTCTTACGGTCTGAAGATAGAGCGAGTTTCAGTGAGTTTGCGTACCGTTTGCACAGCAATACCGAGAAGTTCAGAAACGTGTGCTGCAGCAATACTGGAGGACGCCTTCCTACATCTACGCCAAAGCTTTCGATTTGTCTCTTCTCAGGTCTCTTCATCGGCTTTCATTTTTCAGAGCTCAAAATACTCGTCAAGGCTTGCAAAGCCAACTTTTTGGCCTTTTCATGCTGTTCACTATATTTGGCCAGCTTGTCCAACAAGCATGCCTCTGTTCGTCAGTCAACGAGCGCTATTCGTGGCACGAGAAATGCCAAGCAAGACCTCCTCGTGGAAGGCATTTATGCTGTCCAACATCATTGCGGAGCTGCCTTGAAATCTGATTGCATCGACAGCCTTGTTTCTCTGCTGGTATTATCCCATCGGACTCTACGAAAATGCCGCCGTCACTCACACTGTCGCTGAGCGGGGCGTCTTGATGTGGCTTCTCATCTTCTCTTTTCTGACCTTTACCTCGACCTTTGCTCATATGGTCATTGCAAGCATCGAAACAGCCGAACTAGGTGGTGGTGTGGCAAATATCCTGTTTCCCCTCATTCTCATCTTTTGTGGTGTGCTTGCAACACCTGAACAGCTACCTGGATTTGCATTTTAATGTACAGGCTCTCGCCATTCACCTACCTCATTGAGGCTATGCTATCAGCAGCAGTCAAAGATGCAGCTGTTACCTGTCTTGACGTCAATTTCCTGAGGTTTCCACCTCCTACTGGTCAGATCTGCCCGCAGTATGTTCAACCATACTTGGAACAAGCTGGTGGATATCTTCTCAGCAACTCTTCCACCACAGAATGTGCATTGTGTCAACTGAGCGATACGAATGTCTTTCTGAAAGCAGTTGCTATGAATCCCAGCAATAGCGGGAGGAATTTTGGTCTCATGTGGGTATATATTGACTTCAATACTGGTGCGGCTCTTGCTTTGTATTGGCTTCTTAGAATACCAACGAACAAGAAGAGATGATGACATTGATCCAATAAAGACCCTTGGGAAAGCAACCCCAAGGTGTGCGGCGGGTACGCATCACGGGCGGTTCGTAGACAAACCTGGGTGCGTAGGCCCAGGGAATCACAGCTTGCCATCGAATACTGTCATCTCCCCCATCCCCTGCCACAATGCCGCCCATATCGAGCAAGGCTACCGTGAGATTGCTGAAGCCGCCAAAATCCCATGCCGGAACAACTACAAAAGGGGGACACATCAGAGAGTGGCTCGCCTATATATTGTGGCTGGTGGTAGACTGGGCTTGGACACCAAAACAGCAAGTTTACCGACAACAAGTGACTTCTTTTCTTGTGCTTCCGCAAGCTTGTCCTTCATTCAACGTTCCATCTGGTATCTCTTCATGCAATAGTAGATTTCCGTCGACCGGCGCTTTAGCCTTGAGTGCTCAAGAATTCCTGATCATGTCTACAATGATACCAGGCTGTCCATACACCATTCGAAAACTACACTCCACCCGTCTCTCAAACACCTACTTGATTCGTGAAAAGGATGTGTTCGGCGAGTATCCCAACATATTTGCAACGGTCTACATCAGAGACACAAGCCAACAGCCCGATGCCATCATACTCAGTGACAGCGGCACTGGTCTGGACACGTCTGCCAGTGCTGGCGGCGTGCCATTCGCAACGGCGGATCTCGGGAGACCCAGGCAGAGCACAAAGTTACCTGATCGCTGGAACATTGCAACCTTCTTGGAACTTATGCTGAACGCAAACCATGCCTCGCCATACATTGTGCTTACTACTCACTGCCATTACGACCATATTTGTGGCATCCAACACCTTCTTGATGCCAAAGCCGACGTTACAGTCCTATCATCTTCGCACGACAAAGGCTTCTTGGTGCCATGGCGTAACCTGCAGAGGCATTCTCTGAGCGACCTCAAGGGTCTCCAAGCCCCCAAATATGATGTGCGATTCGTCGAGGACGCCCAAAAAATCAGCTACATCGGCAGGGATCACAGTGAGAGCAAGGTGTCTTCCATCACTGTCATGCACACACCTGGGCACACGCCAGACTCCATCTCGTGGTATAACCATGAGACATACACACTTTGTGTTGGCGACATGTTCTATGAGCGAGAGTCCGATGATACAAGGTCCGGCAGTGGAGGTCAATGGATGCAGGAGCCTCCACAACCAGTCATGTTCGACAACTACAGCAATATAGTCGACTGGAATGCCAGTATGCACCGACTTTTGGACTTTGTAAGAGCTGAGAATCAAAGGTTGGACTCAGATGGCCAGAATGCGAGGCAGAGGGGACACCGACAGGATGGCCGACAGGATGGCCAAGGCATGGCAGTGGATTACACGGAAATGTTGCTGCCAGATGAAGATTGGTCCTTGATAGCGGCAGCTCCTTCGCGACGTCGAGTGGTACTTTGCGCATCACATGTCACAGTCGCCACTGATGCTGAATTTGCACTCTTGGATATGCTGGCGTTCATGCTGCGCATACAACTTGACCAGGTCCCCAAGAAGGAAGTCCACGATCTCGATGGCTGCGAAGATGCGTGGCTTTGGGACGATTCTCTTCCGTCCGACCGGACAGATGAGGGAAGCACAAAGGGCAAGTCGAAATTCCGATACTCTGTGAAAGCTCCATGGTCTATCATCCACCGCGCACCAAAAGCGAATACCACACAAGCAGCAATACCACTCTCGAAATCTGGTAATGCAGACTTCTGCTCAATGCTTCGACAAATAGCTTCGCCAAGCCAGGCTTCTCCGAAACGCCAGTCACCAGCATTTTCATGATGCAACGCCTTGGTGATGTCTTGATGCATCATAAATCCAGGCGACCACCAAACGATCTGACGGTACATATATGGAAGCATTGCGACACAATTCTATCATCAAGGTAACGGTGTCTGGGACAAGGGACATCATCGCAGAATAGCGGAACCGCTTTGTGGGGTGACTGCGGCACTCGGGTTGTCAGCCATTGGTGGAAGGCTCATATCCTACTTGCCTTCGATACGTTGTGTTGGCAAGAGTGAAATCCTTACGGGCAGCAATGAGACGGCTGCAAGGCTTGGAGCCTCAACTTTCGAAATATGAACGATAATGTCCCAGGACAGCCGTGGCTGTTCGGGTACAGCTTCTCAGAAACGAACAACACACGAAACATCTGAGAATACGTGAATTCACTTCCAAATCACTCTCGACTACCACCAGCTCACGGATGACACTGCACCTGGATGTTGCTGGCACAGCCTATTTCTGATTTCAGTTGCCTGGCGTCCACCTTGAGCTACCAAAATGACTTTTCCCTCGTGTTTCGCATCCTACCGACATGATCTTCCTAGCCCATGTTGTGTCGCGTGAAGGTTGATTTTCGACCGGTTCCTTGTCCAAGTTGGCTGTATTGAAGGGGCATATGTTTTTGAGACATCGTCGATGCGGACATGCAGCAGCTGTGTGGGGCCTCTGCTTACGGACAGCAGCGGCAGATTTCACTTCCCTGTGTTCCACATCCTGCGGACATTGTTGCTGAGCCAGCTCAAGGCAGACTTTCCAATCGTGGAGTTCTGATCCAGAATGCTTTGCACCAAGTATCCCACTAGCCGCGCTCTTTTGCTGTGCCATGCCACTGGCAGCTCCGGAGTTTGTGCGGAATATTTCCATTGGTGCTCACCTCGTCGCCACGAAGATGTCTCAGCCCAGCACTTCACAAGGGGATGCCGATAGTTGGCAGGTGGTAAACGCGCCTTCGGCTCGTTCATGCTAGCGGCCCCGGTCTCGAACAAACCATGAGGCAGCAAGTGAAGGGCGGGCGGGCGAAAGCTGTAAGTCTATTGCGCGTTGGCGTTGCGCGTTGGCGAATTGCCATTACGGTCTGGGCAGGTGGCGTCCGAGCTGGAACCGACCTCGATATCGTATTGAGGAGCTCATTGTCAAGTCCGGCTTCAATGCAGTCAATGCTATTCAATGCTATAGTGGTGGCCAGAGAACCTTCAAGCACAGGGCTGTCTACGGAAGGCAGGTGCATCAGATGGAGCCGGACACTCGTGGTGAGGTGGGCGAAAACGTCGACACAGTCTACATCGAAAAATGACAAAGGCCAACAATTTATCGGCCTTGGAAAGCCTAAAACTCAGGCTGCTCTAGGCATGTACAGGTGCCATTAGGCTCATTATCGATGTAGATGCCCCTAAACTTTAGGCATTGCAAGGCTGGGAAATTCCACAAGGATCAGTCAAGAACTTGACGGTGTTCGCCCACAACATTACGAGTATCCGATTCCATCTGATGCGCCTGCCTTCCATAGACAGTCCTCTGCTTGGAGACTCTCTGAGGACCACCAAAGTATAGACTGTGTGGAGAGAAATCGGTCAAAACCCGACCTAACAATGTTCGATGGCACAAGGATGGCACTAATTTTGAAAACGACGAATTTTGAAATGACGCCGGCCATTGCCCAAACAGCAGGTCAGAACATTATCGCACCGCAACGCCACATTACGTGGTGTCAATGTGCTGGGCCTGGCCCTGTGCCTTTTGTTGCAAGGGCGCCCAATCATCCCAACCTAGCGTTTCGCGCCGCAACGTCTGGCACATTTCTGAGCCCCTCACTTACTCTACCAACCTAAGCCCTCACAGAGAACTTGCCGACCTCATTTGAGCACGTTGCAAGGATTGTTACAACTGGCAGGGGCGTTCACGACGTGCGCTGTCTATGCAAGTCATGATTTCGAAAGAGCTCCTAGAAGCCTTTAAGTATGCAACAGAAGAATTTAGACTGTGTCCAAATCGTGTGTGGGCCGTTGCGAGGGAGGATTTACCAAGATTAATGCCAGATAAGGAGAAGTACAAGGAGCACCAGAAGAGCCAGGAACTTGAGAAAAACGAGGAGCACGAGACGAACGAGGAGCTTGAGAATCACGTACTGTGCACTTTTGACTTCTGCGAGTATTCGCAACGCGATTTTACGGCTGTTCAACAGCGCCACGAGTGCAAAGAGCGAAATTGCATTCGGCTGCAGGGTCTGTTTTCAAGGAAGTTACTTACAAAGGCTGCAGAGAGCGAAAAGTCAACAGTATGGAGTTTGAACGGACTCACTATGATCGAACCTCCTCGCCCATATATGGCCATCTCCCACGTCTGGTCAGACGGAACCGGAACTGGGGCATGGCGAGACGGAGAGGTCAACAAATGCTTGTACAAATTTTTCCAAGGGATTGCAAAACAATTTCAATGCGATGGAATCTGGTGGGATACTCTCTGCATCCCTAAAGAAAAGGCCGCACGCAACAAAGCCATCCGGAAAATCCAGAGCAACTATGAGAACGCCCGAATCACTTTGGTCCATGACTGCTTCCTCCGAAACTGGAAGTGGGACCCGGATTTCGCATGCTTTGCCATCCTCATGTCACCCTGGTTCAGTCGAGGCTGGACAGCGCTGGAGTTAGCCAAGTCGCAAAAGGTGAAAGTGATCTTCAAAGGACCTTGCGGTCTTCTTGTCAAGGATCTTGACGAAGAGATTCTTGCAAAGGAGGGCAAGAGTAACGACCCTCACACAAGGGCATCTCAGATTATCAAGAACCTCCGACATGGAATCACGTCGCTTAACGGCCTTTTGGAAGTGCTGGGCCCGCGCCACACTTCTTGGCCCAAGGATACAGCCATCATTTCCGGACTCCTGGTTGATGTTGATCTGTCGAACAATTCGAAAAGGGATGTCTGGCAGCAGGATATATATAAAGACATCTTGAGAAAGATAGGAAAGGTCTCGCCGGGACACCTTTTCCATAATTCGGCGACCATGACCAAAGTCAACTGGTGTCCGACCACTCTCTTCAACATGCCTACGACTAATTCCAAAGCCTCTCTAGACGTTACAGAAAACTTTGATCTCATCGGACAATGGAAAGTGATTCCCGTGAACAACACCCTCAGGGAGAAGTGTGTTTGGAATGGCACACATCCTCTAACAGAATGCAAAGCTCAAGATGCGCTGGCAGACTCGGACAAGTGTGTCCTCTTGGTTGAGTTGGCCAAGTCTGATGCTGCATTGGTGGATAAGGCTTTGCTAGTGAAAGCAGTGGAGAAAGAAGAGACGTCGAGAACACTTTGCTGTCAATATGTCGGGGCGTTATACTTTCACCCAGCGATGCTGACAGAATACGTTGACAGGACGGAGGAACCGATAGAGCTGGAGGTAAGAGTGTTAGGCGACACAAATGACAAGACGGTGAGACCCGCTGTAAATGCCTGGGAACTTGTCAAGAAGTTGGCAAAAGAAAAGGCCGATGACCAGGCCCATCTCTCAGAAGGAGAAGGTGATATCAAACCCGAAGCCGTGAAAGGAGTCTGGAGAGTCAAGACCAACTCCAACTTCCGGACATCAAGGCCAAATGAGGACAAAGCGCACAGTGGTTTGGAAAATCTCAGCCTAATTTCAGCAGCTTCGACTGGAGATTTGCAGGCAGTCAGAGATGCATTAAAGACGGCAAATCCTGATGTTAGGGAACCAGCTTCGCAATGGACAGCATTACACCACGCGATCTGGAGAGGGCATTACGATGTATTCTTGGAGCTTATCGGGAGAGCCGATCCAAATCTGTCGGATGAGCTTGGACAGCAGCCGCTACACCTGGCAGCCGAACGTGGGGCCAAGGATATGGTTTCATCGTTGCTTGATGCTCGGGCTAAGTTAGATGCTCAGTGCAGCTACGGGCAGACTGCGCTGCATCGTGCAGCCTGGGCAGGTTCCGCAGCAGTCGTAGGGTTGCTGCTGAACGCCGCAGGTATCAAAGACAAGGATGGTAATCTTGCCCTTCACATAGCAGCTGAGAAGGGATATGAACCTGTGGTGGAGCTACTGATTAACGAAAACTTGGAAGACTTCCAGGCGGAGAATGAGAAAAAGGTGACACCCCTACATTACGCGGCAGGGAGCGGGCAGCAGACCATTGTCGAGTTGCTGCTCCAAAAAGGCGCAAAAGTCAATGCCAAAGACAAGTATGGTTGGTCGCCGCTGCATTACGCGGCAGAGAGCGGGCAACAAAGCATTGTCAAATTGCTACTTGAAAAAGGCGCGGAAGTGAATGCGAAGGACGACAGAGTTAGTTGGACACCACTGCATTTTGCCGCAATGAACGGGTTCGACGCAGTGGTCAGACTGCTGCAGCAACAAGAGAACGCCCGCTCTGATCCGAGGGATAACAAGGGTTGGACGCCGTGGCGGTTTGCGGAATTAAAGAAGCACTTGGCAGTTGTCAAGTTGCTACTGCCTGATGCAGATGCAGATGCTAGTGTCAACTTTGACGTTTTAGAGAACGACCGTTGGACGCCGCTGCATGTTACGGCAATCAATGAGCAGCAGGGAATAATCAAGCTTCTCCTCGAAGACGACTCTAAGGAAAACGACGGTTGGAGAGTGCTATCTTGGGCCGCCGCGATGGGGCACGAGGCCGTCGTGCAGCTGCTGCTCAACAGAGGTGTCGACATTGAGGCAACAGACAGTGACGGCCGGACGTCTCTGTGGGAGGCCGCCGCAGAGGGACACGAAGCCGTCGTGCGGCTGCTGCTCGACAAGAGTGCCGACATTGAGACAACGGATAGAGGCGGCCGGACTCCGCTGGGGAAGGCCGCCGCCGGGGGCCACGGGGCCGTCGTACAGCTGCTGCTCGATAAGGGTGCCACCATTGAGGCAAAGGATAGTGACGGCCAGACGCCGCTGGGGGAGGCTGCCGCGAATGGGCACGAGGCCGTCGTGCGGCTGCTGCTCGACAAGGGTGCCACCATCGAGGCAAAGGATAGAGGCGGCCGGACGCCGCTAGTGGAGGCCGCCGTCGGGGGGCATGAGGCCGTCGTGCGGCTGCTGCTCGACAGGGGGGCCGCTATCGACGCAACGACCAGTTTCTACGACGGCCGGACGCCGCTGGGGGGAGCCGCCGCGAATGGGCACGAGGCCGTTGTGCGGTTGCTGCTCAACAAGGGCGCCGCCATCGAGGCAGAGGGAAGTGACGGCCGGACGCCGCTGGGAGAGGCCGCCGCGGGGGGTAATGAGGCTGTTGTGCGCCTGCTGCTCGACAGGGGCGCGGTCATCGAGGCAACGGGAATTTACGGCGAGACGCCGATGGGGCGGGCGCCGCTGGCACAGGCCGCCGCGAACGGGCACGAGGCCATCGTGCAGCTGCTGCTCGACAAGGGCGCCGCCATCAACGCAGCGGGTAGAGGCCGCCAGAGGCCGCTGGGGGAGGCCGCCGTGAATGGGCACGAGGCCGTCGTGCAGCTGCTGCTCGACAACGGCGCCGACGTCGAGGCAGAGGGCAGTGGCGGGATGCCGCTGGAGATGGCCGCCGCCGGGGGGCACGAGGCCGTCGTGCAGCTGCTGCTCGACAAGGGCGCCCCCATCGACGCAACGGGTAATAACGGTGGAGGCCGGACGGCGCTGGGGGGGGCCGCCGCGAATGGACACGGGGCCGTCGTGCAGCTGCTGCTCGACAAAGGCGCCGATATCAACGCAAAGGGTAGTGGTGGCCCGACGGCGCTGGGGGAGGCTGCCGAGAATGGGCACGTGGCTGTCGTGCGGCTGCTGCTCGACAACGGCGCTGACATAGAAGTAACGAGTAGTTACTATGGAGGCCGGACGGCGCTGGTGGAGGCTGCCGAGAATGGGCACGTGGCTGTCGTGCGGCTTCTGCTCGACAAGGGCGCTGACATAGACGTAAGGAGTAGTTACTATGGAGGCAAAACGCCGCTGGCGCAGGCCGCCGAGGGGGGCCACGAGGCCGTCGTGCGGCTGCTGCTCGACAGGGGCGCCGCCATCGAGCCAAAGCGTAGATTCCACGGAGGCCAGACGGCGCTGGGGTGGGCAGCGGCGAGTGGGCAGGAGGCTGTCGTGCGGCTGCTGCTCGACAAGGGCGCCGACATTGAGGCAACGGATAGTGCCCACAACGGCGAGACGCCGCTTGGGGGGGCGGCCGCGAGGGGGCACGAGGCTGTCGTGCGGCTGCTGCTCGACAAAGGCGCCGACATCGACGCCAGGGGTAGCGACTACGGAGGCCGGACGCCGCTGGGGAAGGCCGCCGCGGGGGCACACGAGGCCGTTGTGCGGCTGCTGCTCGACAAAGGCGCCGACATCGATGCAGAGGGTAATGACGGCCAGACGCCGTTGGAGGAGGCCGCCGATCTACAATATACGAATGTCGCGACTCTGTTGGCTAATGCCAAGGCAAGGCGCATTTCGCAATCGAGATGCTCTTAATATCCAAAATCAAGGTCTGTCCACCACTTCCATCTCCTTCTCCCTCTACTTCTTCTCTTCCTCCTCCATGCCACGCAGCTGGAGTCCCTGGCTTCGAAAAGGATGACGAGTTGCTTAGGAGTTGGGTTTGTAAAGGAAAGCTATGCCTCAAGTCTGACCATGAGCAGGACCGATACCGGGTTGGCGACATTAGGCAGTCCAGTCCATACCTGATTGGCCTACGACGAGCAGAGGCGGCACAGCAACGACATCTGAAGGGCTGAGCATATCCGAGAGCATTTAGCGAGCAAGTCACCATGTGCGTAGAAAGTTGCCCAACGAGGACCCGGCAGTAAGAATGACTTCGATGAGAGAAAACTGCGACATGCGGTCTTGGTTTTCGGGGAAGACTCACCGGCCACTTTAATTTGAAGAACTGAGACAATCCACGCGTTGTAACAATTCTGTGAAGATATCTTTTGAAACCCTCGTCGACGCTTCCGAGTCCTTTTTGCTGTAGTTTGTTTAAATGACTGAACAACGGTGTAGCAAATTGTTGGAGAAATGGAGGCCGATGAATTGGTTGGTCAGGCGAGCTCCCACGTGGCGTAGAGTGTGGGTTGGGATTGGGGTCAGCAGCTGCTCAGAATCAGTGGCTTGGATTGTCCTTGCAAGGCGAACTGATTGATTACAGCCTTGTCATCCAAAGCATTTCGCTCACTGTGACCGCTCTTCTCAAGGCTCATCTTTTTAAAGAACTCCGTTTCCATGTACACAAGTCGTCTCTCGCGAAGATCGCCATCCATCCTATGCTTCATCTCAGCCATTAATCGCCTACATGCCTCTCAATTCGGCTTATTCTGGTACCGTTCTTCAGCCTGACAAAATGCAGCGGGGAAACCACCAGGAGAAGCCATCCATTGAAAGGTTTACTGTTGGCTGGATATGTGCTTTACAAGAAGAGTATGAAACAGCTTGTGAAATGTTGGATGAAGAATTCGACGGCCTCGAGACGAGTGAGACGAATGACAACACCTATGCACTTGGTCGTATTGGCGGCCATTACGTGGTTGTGGGGTGCCTACCTATGGGGCGGTATGGCACCAATTCGGCAGCTCGCGTTGCAAAGGACATGGTTCGGTCATTTCAGAGCCTACGGTTTGCATTAATGGTGGGAATTGGAGGAGGGGCCCCAACCCCATCCAACGACATCCGGCTTGGTGACGTGGTCGTCAGTGTACCAGACAATGGAGTCGGGGGCGTGCTACAATATGATTTTGGGAAAAGATTGCCAGATGGTCGTTTCGAACAAACCGGTCAGCTAAGGGCTCCACCAGAAGAGCTACTGGGAGTGCTTCCGGAAGTACGACGCCGTCACAACGATTCTCGGAAGCCTGATAGAGTGGCCGAACACATGAAGCGAATGGATGATAGGGAGGATAGGGAGGAATATCAGCGTCCCAGGCACGATCGATTGTATCGTACCGACTACGAGCATCAGGGCGGGAACACGGCGAAAAGTTGTGCTTCATGTGGAGCAGAAGGGCTTGTGCAGCGAAAGGAACGCCACAGTCGCCGCACAGTTACCGTCCACTATGGAACGATTGCCTCTGGTAATTCTCTTATCAAGGATGCAAAAACGCGAGATCAGTACGCCAATGACTCGAAGCTGAAGATCTTATGCTTCGAAATGGAAGCAGCAGGTCTGATGAATAACCTGCCTTGCCTAGTGATCCGAGGCATCAGCGATTATTCAGATTCCCACAAAAATGACGATTGGCACAAATATGCAGCGCTGACAGCGGCAGCATATGCGAGAGAATTGCTTCTTGTCCTCAAGCCCAAAAAAGTTGACGTTATGGCTCCTTGGGTCGATAAATTGGACGATGGTGAGTAGCACATACTTCCCACTGGCTCACCTCCTTGCTGTGGAGAGGGCCAAAGCAATCCCAGAAAACGGTGATGGAGAACATAGAGAGAAGGTTGTGCTAGGCTACAATGAGTTGAATGCTGTTAAGCCTGTCGGGACGTGAAGGTTAACACTCATTGAAGTTGCAGGAGGAGTAGCCGACATTCGCTCGAATCTGTTCAAACGTGATGAAGAGGCCGAACGTCGCGAGTTCAACGAATGGCTATCGAAGGTGGACTATGTGGGACATCATACATCGATTGGACGCAATCTCATGCCTGAATCCGGAACCTGGATACTCAAGCAAGCTACTTTCACTGGATGGAGAGACGCCAACCAGTCGTCTGCCTTGTGGCTACATGGAATCCGTAAGTTTATGTGAGCATAAGATGGAACCCCCTTTTTAACCTACAGACAGCGGGGTCGGGCAAAACCAGCCTTGTGTATGTTCGACTAGGACTTTGGGCTATGATTACCTCTGCTAACTGCTCTCTCAGCTTCTCTATTATTGAATCACTCAAGTCTACTCTATCCACTCCAGCGTACTTCTACTGTTCAAGGGAGGAGCCTGAATGCAGCGACCCAAATTGCGTCTTCCGATGCTTGCTGAGACAAGTGTGTTCTTCAAATCAGGGAATCAAAGGACCAGTCCTACAAGTGTTTCGGGAACGAAAGGAACGAGCAAAAATGGATGGAGGTGAAACACGAAAGTTAACGATTAATGAATGCGTGGAGCACATCATCCGGTGGTCGGAATCCAAACCTGGAGCAATCGTCATTATTGATGCCCTTGACGAGCTAGGAGATGAACGCCCACTTCTTTCCGGGCTTGGAAAGATTTTGGAATCCGGCAGTCCTGTCAAAATGGCTTTTAGTCAGCCGAGATGATCGTCACCTTTCTAGATGGTGTGAAACCTACTCAGTTCCTTCAATCTCTGCCAACGGTAATCAAGACGAAATTAAGCGTTTTATTGACTTTAAAGTCAACAAAGCCATTGGTGAAGGGGAATTGCTACATGGCCGTGTGCACGACGACCTGAAAAACGAAATCGTCAAAAAGTTGATTGAAAAGGGCGAAAAGATGTGAGCCATTCCTATCACTATTGTTGACAATACTAAATTTACAAATTCTAGGTTTTTATGGGTCAGTCTACAGATCAACATCTTGTGTTCTAAAAGAATCAAACACGAGGACATCCACCAACAATTGAATGTGATTCCAGAGGATTTAGGAAAGTCCTACGATGTGATCAGAGCAGATATTTCTCGTTCTGGGAGCTATAGTAGAGACACAGCGGAAAGATGTATACAGTGGCTGCTTTGTGCACGACGTCCGCTTAAAGTTCCGGAATTGATTGCTGCTGTGAGGGTTGACCCCGATGGCAAAGTAAGTGATATCGAGCCAGCGTACTTGCTGGATTGCTGCTGCAACCTGGTTATTCTTGACAAGGAGTCGAATCTACCAGAACAAGACGGAATATTTCGATTGATGCACAGCTCTGTGAGAGAATACTTTGAGACACAAGCTGAGTTTGGGCAAGCCCTTCCACACGAGGTGGTCTTGAAGCGATGCTTGAGCATTTACGAGTCGACAACTGCATTACATGTGCGCGATGCCAATGAACCTCTGTCGTGTTACGCCACCCAGTTTTGGCCGGTCCATCTCCGACTTCTCACAGAGAATTTTGCGGGAGCTGAAATCGAAGCCCGAATTAAGGGGTTTTTGATAAGGGGGCAATCAACAGCACCATCTTTCGACAAGTGGACAAATGAAGCCCTTAAACTATCGAAGTCATTGCAGTGGCCTGACCAGCAGATGCTGAGAAATCTTACGAGTCAGCCACCGACGCCATTGTTCCTTGGATGTTGTTTCGGGATTCTCCCAATACTTGAGAGATGGGGTATTCTAGAATCTATTTGTTGCAATTGGGTTCAAAAAAGTGAGGTCGGCTATGCGGCTCTTTGTCTCGCCGCTATGTTTGGGCATGAGAGAACTGTATATTTATTGCTCGAGAAAGGGGTGGATGCAAACTCTAAAGACAGCAACGGCCAGACACCACTCGCATGGGCTGCAGGGAATGGCCATGATGCAACGGTCAAGATGCTGCTCCAGGGAGGGGCGGATGCAAGCTCTAGAGGTAACGACGGCCAGACACCACTCTCATGGGCTGCATGGAATGGACATGATGCAGTGGTCGAGATGCTGCTCAAGGGAGGGGCGGATGCAGACCCTAAAGACAGCAACGGCAAGACACCACTCTCATGGGCTGCATGGAATGGACATGATACAGTGGTCGAGATGCTGCTTGGCGGAGGGGCGGATGCAGACCCTAAAGACAGCAACGGCAAGACACCACTCTCATGGGCTGCATGGAATGGCTATGATGCAACGGTCAAGATGCTGCTCGAGGGAGGGGCGGATGCAAACTCTAAAGACAGCAACGGCCAGACACCGCTCTCATGGGCTGCATGGAATGGACATGATACAGTGGTCGAGATGCTGCTTGGCGGAGGGGCGGATGCAAGCTCTAGAGGTAACGACGGCCAGACACCACTCTCATGGGCTGCAGGGAATGGCTATGATGCAACGGTCAAGATACTGCTTGGCGGAGGGGCGGATGCAAACTCTAGAGGTAACGATGGCCGGACACCGCTCTCATGGGCTGCATGGTATGGACATGATACAGTGGTCAAGATGCTGCTTGATAAAGGCGCTGATCCAAATTCTCGGGATAAACATGGTGAGACAGCCCTGTTCAAAGCTGTTCACCGAGATCGGGAAGAAACAGTGAAAACCTTACTCCACAAAGGAGCTCGCCCACACTTGAGGAACAAGCAGAACCAGACGCCATTACAACTGGCGGAGAGGAAGGGCCTCATGGCAGTAGCCAAAATTTTGCGTGGCCGGGACAGCGATAGGAAATATGCATTAATGCATGAACCATGGAGGAAAATGCCACGGAATAACCAGAACAGCCAGCAGGGTGGTACAGGCAAAGCCAATCCATTTGCAGTGCTATCAGAGGCAGATTAGCCGAGGATGCGTATGCCAGAGGTACTGTCTGTAAGAGACCTCTCCAGCAAAGCACATGACGGGCAACGAGAAACAGACATGATGAGTAACTAAACTGTGGATCGGGCCCTATCGTTTCCATCCTGCAATATTCCTACCCACCTCACATGATCTGAGTAGACCATCAGTGCAAACGCACGATTTTGTCAACTGGCTGCTTGAGTGCGCTGTCTAGGCGATGAAAGTGTGCAGAGCTCATTCGTGTAGGCACTAGCACACCGGATCATGTTAATCTGCTTGCCCTCGCAATGAAAGTAGCTAGTTTAGATACCTGCAGCAAGTTGCTCCTCGGAGTAGTGAGGTCATGGTTTGTGCAAAAACGGCACGGTGGGAAAGGCTGAGATTTCCAATCTTGTTATAGAAGATGTTCAGGTGGTGGAAACCGCCTCTCTGATGCTGCATCTCGGTAGAATAATAGCTGCCGAGCTCGGTCGACCACTAGAATGCTTTTGCCGACGACGGCATTGGCATGGCGTCACATCTCTCAGAATTGATCCACAAGCTAGACTCAGTGAAAGAGATACTAATGAAGGACTCCTCATACTCAACTACATCAGTGACGCTGAATGCTATCAGCCCAGCAGCGTTCTGGCCAAATTCATATGTGCTAGCGGACGATCCAATAAAGACACCTTCAGTGGCCTACACAATGCCACTTGCGGTATAGACTTTCGCTGGTCGTTCGTGATCTGGGAGTCAGCACATATTCTGAGTAGACGCTTGCGCAGTAACGACCCAACTATGCAAGGGAGATAGGGCGAAGAACTTCATCTTGTCTGAGTATCGATGTGCAATTGCAGGAATGGTCCTGTCTGAATGCTCGAGGTCATATCGCTCAGCTCTTGGCACATTGGCGAAAGATGAGCTGTGACGCAATGGCGACTTCGGTTTAATCGTGCCCGAATCTGGGGACCCCAGCCATTGGCAGCGGAGCATGTGGAGACGACCCTTTCTCTTGTCAACTGATTTGCAGCTCACGTAAGATTTATCGATCGGCCAGCCTTGCTGAAGAGCCAAAGCAATTTCAACGTCGTTGAAGCATGGTTTGTGCATCGACAGAAATCTACACCGAATCAATCAGTGCTTCGGATGAGGCTGGGTGGAATGCCTCCGAATCCACCGACATCATCTCATAGAGATGCCTGGATTGCGTCGGGACGATGTGGAAGTCAGAGCCTTTGAGTATGACAACTCCACCACAGTGCAGCAAGAAATGACCAAAGTCTGAATCAATTTTGAAGCTGAGTGTCGTTTTGACAGTAGCGTAGTAGACGAGTGCATTTCGGTTCACAGCAAGGCAGCAACGAGGAGGATGGCCTGGCAATCCGACGAAGATTAACACCACGTGGCTAAACAGTTGTTCAACTCCTGAATGCCCCTAGGAACGGCTCCTTCTCAGCACATGTAGACTCTCTGAGGTCTAGCTCCCGTAGCCACAAGACCCAGGATGCTCAAAATGAAGCAGGCCATTCATGTAAGAAGATGTTCTTCACTCAAGCATTGTTATTTCACGACCTAGGTTGTAAAGTCCCAATTATGGCTGACCAGCTGCGCAACAAAGGTGGAGCCAGCCAAGGTTCTCGAAGAGACATAGCACATAGAAAATATGCGACAGTCTTCTCCTAGTTGACCTCATCGTCGCTCATCTTGAAGCATTCAAACTCTTCCAATACATCCATTCTTGACAAACGCTCGAGCCCATCACTTCAAGTCCCTGATCAGTGGCAACACAGGGATACATGTTACAGAGTCCATTGAGCGCTACGAGCTGTTACATAACAGGCTAAGGGCGCACTATACGATAAGTGGAAGGCGACGGCGAGGAAGGCGGCGACGAGGTGTAGCTGTGCGCAGCTGGCCAGCCATCATCCCAAATCCACAAGTTGCTTCACGCAAAGAAGCATTGTATTCTTGTATTCTTTATCAATCCATGCCGTAGTCTTGAGGAAGTTCGAATTGAAATCAAAGGTGGAGCATGGGGCGCCTCATGGCTTGCTGGATTCTAGAACATGTGGCTCGCTTCCTCCAGCAATGGCGGGTGAGCGTCCAGACCTGGTCCGTTCTAGGCGCTTAGTCATCTCCTAGGGCATGCGCCACTTCTTGGCCTGGGCGCTGAGATCCTACTGGATAAGTGTGGGGAGTTAGGCTCACCCAGCAGGGCATTCAGAGATCCTGTCATTTTGGTGTCCCTATGGACAAGTGTGGGACATGGACTACGATTTCAAACGCGCAATCAATTCTACGAATCATCGCATGTGGCTGGTCAGTGGAGCTAGAAACTGATGATCGAATAAGATCTATGGAGATCTATGGAGATCCTGAATGGATTCAGCAGGTACCTACAAACTGTGGTCCTGACACGCAAGACAAGACTCCATAGTGCCCCTAGTAGCAAACCAGCGATACACATGGCAGTCAACTCTGATCGACGGCTCCTCCGGGTTCCACCACCTACAGCAAAGACACTGGGAGATCTTAGGACCGGTCTTGTTCCTGAGACGCTGTGAAATGTGCATTCATTGTGGTGGCAAAAAACTCCCCTGAAAGTTCTTGAGAGCCATTCTGCGGTTCTTGTGAGCCGCGAATGTTCCTGTGCACTTCAAACCCAGAGCTTGGGAACAGTACAAACAGGCTCGAGAGCGAGGAATGTTCCTGTGACCGAGCTTAGTCTTTTGTGAGCTAGACATGGTTCTTGCGCGCCAGAAAGACATTCCTGCGTGGCCTTACGAAAGATATCTGGCCTACAATGGTGAGTGCCTTTGTGCTACCTTCATCTGCAACCACGATATTCGGCGACAACATCGGTGCCCTCGGCAGCAACTCCACTACCCTTGACTATTGTAGACAAATATGCAGCTGGGGCGTCGCCGCTTGGATCTCTAGACAGGACAATTCAATCTATTGGTAATTTCGAGCAGTTTCAGGAAGTGCTCCTCCAGTCTCTGACACCACCTCGAGTAGGTCCTGGCACCACTGCAAGGGGGAGGTCGGAGTCGATTTCTTCCGCATCGCGATCTGCAGTCTTTTGCTCTGACCTGATTGCATCGAGTAACTCGTCGACTTGCAGCGGGCGTGTCGCCACCAGAACACATTCCCTCGCTCGTTGGGCCACAATCTTCCCTGGACTATCTGTGATCTGATCCATTCTGTTGAGAATCCCGTCGTAAGCTTTCGAGACGCCGTGTGATGAACACTCGAACCCAGTGGTAGGTGGTCGATTCGAAGTGTGCAAATAGCCTAGACGCCACTTTCTCTAGCTGCATTGTCGTGTTGAACTCTTGCTGGGTCAGGATGATTGATGGACTGATCTCTGCACCCACACCTAGGATGGCTCGTAGTCAGTGTCTTCATTTTCATATACATCTTGCCTGCCAAACCTGTAAGACATTACTACACCCTCGCAAGGATCTTTCGGTTCAGCATTAAACGGACTGCTAGAATCAAACCAGCGCTCGCCAATGTCAAAGACCCAGCATAGAAGATTGCTGGCCGAAATGCCGCAACTCCAGCTTCCGTGCCGCCATAAGCTTCCAGCAAGTATCCGGCGATAGGCGCACTCTGACCCGATATCAGCATTTCCTCCATCAAAGAATTCTGTGGGCTTTATTCGGAAATCTCACCATAAAGTAGCCAAACGTCCACGACGTTGAGAGCATCGACATGATGTTTGCAAGTTGGCCATCTCCGAAAACTGCGCCCACAACAACTGGCATTAGGCTGAAGAAGCCACCAGAACCCATTCCATTAAGGATTGCGAAGAAGATGAGCAATCCAAGGCTGGATGAAAACGGCCAGAGTGCTAAGGCGCTCATACCGATGACGGTGAGTGAGACAAGCAGACTGTTAACAGGGCCCAGGAAAGCATCTGCCCCAAACCCCATGCCAATGCGACCGAGAGCGGAAGCCATGTTCCAGGATGCCAGAATTGCAGCGCCAGCTTGGCCAGAGAGACCGACCGAGGAAGCGTAGAGCGGAAGCAGGAAGGGAGGGACGAACAAGGGGAACACGGCGATTGCCCCCATCAAGAGCATGAGGTTGAATTTAAGACTTCGGAACAGGCGCCTGGATTCTCGCGTCAGCAAATCAACGGTTCGCTACCCAATCTTTTCTCCACGCCAATATGGCCTTACCATTGCACGCTCGATACTCCACGTCCCCGTCCTCCAGGTGCCTTGAGAAAGTATGATGCTGGAACACAGATGGCCCATGCAGAGGCTCCAAGAATCTTCAAAGCCGTCTCAAGTCCAGTGACGTCGATCAACTTCTCTAGAGAAAGCGCGATCACAGCAGAACCAACACCAGCACCGCCAAAGACCCATGCCGGTCGCTAATCCTCGTTTCTTCTTGAACCACAAGGATGGAGCTGTAGCAGCCGGCTGATAGAGGATCAGTCTCCAAGTCAACAACAATGGACATATTTACCAGAAATAGCAACGCAGCTCCAACACCAAACAAGACTCCTTGCGTGACAAACATGGCAGGTACTGATTTCGTCGACCAACCCGCGCTGAATTCTCCGAGACCAAGGAAAAGACTTCCGACAAATGCCGTGGCTCTGTAACCAATGTAGCTGATGATCAGCGCCACTACCATGCCAGTGAGAGGAGACATTGCTGCTCCAACTGATCCAATGAAGGACAAGGTGGATACACTGGCAAGGCGCGATTCGGTAAGATGAAGCTGTACGATGCCATAAGAATATACCAACCCCAGATACACGAAGAATATGGCTGAACCGGCCGCGACGACAGGCCAGCCTTCGTTCTTATCCCAGTCGTCATCCCGAGAAATTTGTGGACATGAGGGCAACTGTTCTGGGCTTCTATCATGCACATTGTCGTTATCGCCACCACTCAGTGACATCTGTTCAAGTCCAATGTCATTAAGGCTGCAGCGTGGAGGATCCATGGTAGGTTGTCGTTGCGATCATTAACATTGAAGTCACTGCTGCTGTTGGAACCTCTTTGTCAAAGCTTCGCAGTGAGTCACGATTGTCGGAAGGCTTGTCTATGGATGCCCAACGTCCAAACAACCATTCACGTGATCTTGTCGCAAACACCGCCACTCACATCTCCTAAGCACCATCTGGCGGCCAATGAGCAGAGCAAAGCTCAGCAACGATCACTCAAGGGACCGCATTCACCATCTTCTGCAGCAGCATTCGACAGTCATGGCACGAAACCGAGCGATCCCATCGGGATTCACGAAAACCAAGACTACACAGCCATGTCGTACCAAAAGACCAAAAATATGGATTTCCTCAGTTATGGGCTGAACACTGACACTGACGCCGACTGCGACCACTGACGCTGACTACAACCGCTGACGCTGACACTGACACTAACCGTCTCGCAGCTCTGCATCAGGCCGCTCCTACTACTCTCAGCCGATGGTTGTCCTGGACACGCCTAACCGGACAAAAGACGTCCTCCAGCTGAAAGCCGCACAAATGAGGCCCTTGCCACACAGTTTGCCACGACGAACGTCCGATGCATAGAGGTGCAGAGGAGAGAAGGTGGAGAACATAGGGTCAAATGCGTCTTTGCCTCAGAAGAACACGCACTGCCTGGCTGCAACACCAAAATTCGAAGGAACATGCATCCTCGGTGACGCAATGCTCAAACGTCAAGCAGAAGGCGTCGACAACGTACACACTGACGGTAGATACTATTCCGGCCCTGAGGGCCTATCGGAAAAGAGACAAAGATGGTCCTGCAAGTTTGCTCGACGGCCACACCTATGTGGATGTCTGCTCGACAGTCGCAATATTAATGTATCTGTACAGGTATCTCTTCAACGGACCACACTGCAGACATGTAAACTGGCGGTCTGCGTAGAGAAGCGCACCGCTTGCGGTGGTGTGTCTCTCCAGAGACGCCAGATACTCCAGTCACGTGTATTAGTCAGATATCGGAATAGTTTTCTTCTTTGCAATTCGCAGGTCCTTTTTCCACTGGCACTCTCCCTTTTTGCTGACGGAACAAAATGCAGAGCCTGACACTGCTTACTCTCGTTTCACTTGTGTGACGGGCCCTGAATAAGTATATTTGGCCTTTGCATGGTACCAGATAATGAAGAATATGATGACCCCAAAAAACATCAGAGACGACCAATTCATCGTCTCGGGAGTGACCGGTGTTGCGAGAGGCCAAAAGATGAAGAACCACAATGGCAGTAGAAAGCAAACCGCTGCGACGTTGATGGCCAACCCATACCGACCCAATGACCAACGTCGCGGCGGGAGAGGAGCACCATATAGACGTCGCCAGATCATAGTGCCGATAGTGACCATGTAAGACGTCACCAGTGGTATTTGAGCAAATGCGTTGATTGCATTGAGTGCAGTGCTCGAGCCAATGTTGATGCAGGCAATGAGACAAGCGACGACGAAGGAGACCAAGACGGATCGGATGGGCAAATTCCAGCCGGGCGGCACCTGCATGTCTGTTAGCGCGTCGTACGCGGCAAAGGTAGATTGGAGATACATACGACTGACAGCCATGACGAGAATGGCAGTCCTCCATCACGCGCAAAGGACCACAATTGCCTTGAAGCGCAAGCGACCTCACTGATGCAGCATGCCGTGCACAGAAAGATAATGACGGCGACCATCACATTGGTGGCTGCTTTGCTCTGTGTGGCGTTGTAAAAGAGCTGAATGAATGGCAAGCCGAATGTGGTTTCGGACAGCGCAGAACCGTCTCCCATGGTGAATACGAGAGTCAACGCCATGCCAAAGGCCATGATCGCATTGACGAAGACGCCCCACATCAAAGATTTGGGGAGGGTCATGGATGCGTCGTGGATTTCCTCCGCTATGACACCAGCAAGTTAGTGCGTGATCATGGACAGGAGAACATGATGTGCCCTGGGAATTCGGACGTACCCATATGGATGGAGCAATCGTAACCAAGAAGCGCGGCGAGAGGGGTGGTCATGCCCACCATGGCTGCAAGCCCGGTGGTAGGCCATCCTCCATTGTTCTGAAACTCAAATAGCGCGACCCTGACTGGTGTGAGAGGTGCCATGACCCACAGGGGAATGATGATGCCAAAGAACCCGGCGACATGAACAATCAAGACGATGCCCTCCAGGAGAGGCAGCTTCGCCCCTAGCACGGTGTTGAAGAAGATGGAAAAGCTAATGGCGGCGATGGCCAAGAGCGTCCCGTGCCAGCGATAGAATGGGTAGTCGGACACATTGAACGCCACCATTCCTTGAGCGACCAAGCCGAGCGTGAAGCACACCGCCGACAGGAACACTTGCCAGCCCAAGACTGCCAGACAACCTGGCAGACATTAACCCGCGTTCCATCTCCGACCCAATCGACTTACCAACAGTGTAGCTCAAGAACTTCTGATGCTTGGGTGGAGCAAACTCAGAGACCCAGTGATACTGGCCACCTGCTGTGGGTGCTATGCTGGCCATCTCCGCAAGACTGGCATAGACGAGCAGCATCCCCAGCATCACAGCAATTTCACCCCAGAAAAGCAGCGGTGGGCCACCATTGACCAGAATGAACGTGAAGACCCTGATCATCACCGTCAGTACATTGCCATGCTGGAGGATGCTTCAGCGGGAAACACTCACGGTAAGAGGACTTCCCAAGCCAGGACCACAGTGCTGGCGAAGCCAATCATGGTGGTAAAGCGGAAGTTTCGCCGCAGAACCTGTTTCTTCCCCAAGGCTTGCATGTCTTGTTTGTCGGCGCTCGTGCCTCTGTACTGCACCGGTATGGAAGCATCAGCATCGTCCAAAGCATCTTCGACGCTGTCGCTAGAGATGTTTTTGCCTTCCTCGCCCACCGAATACACAGCCATCGCGTGGGTGTTGTCTTTCAGCGTCGACATCTTGCCGCAGATCTTATCGAAGTTGGGTGAGAGGAGATGCAGGTTGGATGTATGAGGGCGAAAGGAATTTGAAACGTGAGCCAAATTAAACAGCCACGTGCTGATCAAGGATTCAAAACCAAATATGAAGACCACATGTGAGCGATATGCACCTTTTTTAAGCCATCATTTCCTCCTTACTGATCCATTCGGCATTAGTGCGTCTCTGGAAGAGCAGATTATTGCCCAATTCTGTCAAGCGGGGACCAGCAAGCGAGGATGAGCGCCACGAAACGAGGCGCCGTCTTCAAGGGGGCTTGCTTCAAGACCCTTAGATCCAAACCTTCGGTACGTACAGCGCAGAGTTGGTAAATTCAACGGTGTCGTGGCAAAAATGAGCTGGCTGGGTTAATTTTTCCGACGACCTTCGCAGTCAATTCACCAAGATCAAGTCCTCCCTCCGGCTCGCTTTTGCCACAATGTTTTTGAAGATGAGCTTTGTGCCATTGGCGATGCCACTGCATCTTGAATCAGAATCGCCAATATTGTGCGCTTTCTCATCGCAGGGTACATGCTGCTTTTTGGAATGGCCTCTGCAAGCATGGTAGAGTCGAAACCTGGCATTTCACGTGCACATCCTCCGCTAAGCCAAAAGTGGATGTGCATGAAATTCCGGGGTTTGGCTTCAATTAGCTCGATATGTAGACCGGTACGGTCCTTGGCAAGCAAGCCTAATCCCCGAAGACGGCGGCTCTTCTGGCCAGAGCGAATTGGAGCCTGTCTGAACCCAAGCCTGAACTTTGTATCGTCTCCGCTGGTAGCACTTCAGATGCATCAAACCCGAGTAGCGTGCCATGACTTCGTATTATCATTAGATAAGCACCGTAAGTCCTTGTTATTCCCGGCGCCGTTCATGACCCGGGCATGAGCGGTGTAAAAAGTTTTCAACCATGCTTCTCATAAACTTCGGGCCGACTGGCACTAACACAAGTGCTTAGAGAATCTGGAGGTCCATTTCAAAAGGTTTGTCTTACTAGGAAGGCTAAGAATTCTTCGGCCATGCATTACTTGAAATTCTCCAGGCCAACAATACGAGGAAATGGCGACAAATAAGGTGGCGGGGCTTGGAAGCGGACCTGGAAGCGGACCTGGAAGCGGACCTGGAAGCTGACCTAGAAGGATCTACGGCGGGAGGATACAGTCAGTGTGAGCTCCCTCGTCACAAACGGAAAGCTACAGGACTTTGAAGTCAAAAAGAGAGCCGGGAACAGCGTACTTGCCATTTTCTCATCAGGGGTGGCGCAAGACAAGACTTTTGAAATGGACCTCCGCACGTATAGGAGACTGTCTCACTGCAATGGCTGTTTTGTAGAAAATCAAACTTTGACTCTTAAGGTGCTGGTAGAAACATGACAATGTCCCACTCCATTTCCCCTGCGCTAGGGAACACACCTGGTGCACTGGCAAACACCAGCTATTCCGGCCAAATATCAGCTTCTGCTGTCCCGCCGATCTCACAGTGAGCTTCTTGGAGATCTCCATACCATGTCTGACTCATCTTCATCTCCATTTGCAGTGCCGGAAGGCTACCGCCCGCCTCTTGCTGTGGTTAATGACCATGAACATACAGCTTGGATTGTCATCACCGCCACTCTTGGACTAATCTACTGTCTACTTGCTGGCATTGCGAGATGGTTCGTCCGCAAGACCGTGTTCCAAGGCTGGGGAGTTGATGATGTTCTTATCGCCGTCACCACGGTCAGTTCCACGTCTTGTTTTGCAGGCATCTCACCATGGCTGATGGTCTGAGCAGTTCTTTCACCTCCTCCAAGCGAGTGTGACTCTGTCCGCGTGCCATCATGGACTAGGGAAGTCGCCCGACCTCCTCACGCCTGGAGATCTTTCACAAGTGGAAAAGGTACCTGGCAGCGACAACACTGGGAGCCAAGGAGGTCCACTAACTGTGGTACAGTCATATTATGCGAGCAATCTACTCTTCCTTGTCGCTGTCGGCTTGTCCAAGATCTCTGTTGTCTTTCTCCTGGTACGGTTGACCACACTCAAGTGGCATAAGCAGTTATTTTATGCTTCGGTGTGTGGCATGGGTTTGTGGACAATTGGAGCATTCTTCGCGGAAGCCCTGCAGTGCCATCTCTCCCACCCGTGGAAAGTCTTAGGTGAAGAATGCGCCGGGTCGGTATGTTGCGCAGCGATGCCACCCGCAAACTCACACTGACCCGTTCTTTAGTCTCGTCGGTGGAACGTCATATGCGTTCTTGACATCATCACAGAGGTCTACATTGTAGGCCTCTCAGGCGTCCTTGTATCGGCATTGCAAACCAGTTGGAAAGTCAAAAGCAAGGTGGTCTACATTTTCGCCTGCCGTTTGCTGTATGTTTTCACCGTTCTCATCCGGTGCCGTCGACTGATTGGAACGCCAGCATTATCGTACCCATTGTCTTTCGCATGAAAACCTTCCACGAAAGCGCACGCAAGACAGGCTTTCCCTTGGCGGACGACAAATTCATCGTCTGGACACAGGCACAGCTCTGCTATGCTCTCATTTCCGCGACAACTCCTAGCCTGCGCCCACTGGTCAGCAGTATGAACACGGGATTTGGTGGCCTAGGCAAGGAAGAAAGAACACACGGCTACAGTGGCACGGGCAAGGGCTCAAATCACAACGGCAGCTATGCTTTATCGCAATTGCGTTCTGGTAACCACGGCAAGAATTCGAATAAAAAAGGCAGCTTTGCTTTATCGCAGTTGCGATCTGGTAACCATGGCGAGGACAGGTGGACCTCCAATCAGCTGTCTACGACGCACATCTTTGCAGGCCAATCTGATCACCACAGTCCCTCTGGTGTGGCGTCATCAAGAGAGAACCGATCGAGGCACGACGAAGTAACGGGAGACGCCAACAGCATCGAAAGCCAGGGGAGTCAGCAGATGATCATTCGGAAAGAGATCACCTATACCGTCCGGCACGAAACGAACCATGATAACAGCTGGACTCTGAAAGGAGGGTGAAAACTTAGTGTGTTCATTGTCCGATGATCGTGTGGAAGGATCTCAACGGTGGTAACTCGGAACTTTGACGTAGCGTCCCGCCGTTCAGCTTGGCCGAGCAGGGGAATTTGGCCAATGGAATGCATTAGAGAAGGAATGAGCTTATCTCTATGGAGACAACTAGGGCGCCCCAATCATCCTTGGGTACATATTGTATGCCCAATCAGAGAAGCATCCGATGCCAAGAGCCAGACCAGGGTTCTGGGCTTAGCACCACCTCTCCGACAAGGTTTTACTGGGCCCGGGCCGGTGCTCCATTGACAATCCGTCAGGGCAACACTTCTCTTAGCGTCGAGCATCAACAAAATGGGGTTTTCACAGAGGAGCTCTGAAACAAAATAAGAACGGACACGATCAACACCACGACTCCACCTTCTTAGATCGTTCTTGCCCTTCTCTTTGAGTATACCTTGTGCCATTGCTGTCTAGCCCAAAATGCGCGAGGACCCCACGCCGTCTCCTGCTTCCCGGAGTGATGACTCGCCGCGATACCTCGAAACGGCGCCTCTTCTAGCCCATGAAGACTCGCACGGCACATCGATCGACTCATTCCTTCGCATCGACATATCAACGTGGAAGACGGAATCATGGCTGCTGCTCACCTACTCTGCGCCCCTGGTTGCCACATACCTCCTGCAATACTTCTACAGCGTCGTGACGATCTTCGTGGCAGGTCACATAGGAAGCGATGCTTTCGCCGCCGCCAGCATCGGCGTCACAACCATGACGATCATTGGGCACGCCATCTTTGAGGGCATGGCCACCGCCCTCGATACGCTGTGTGCACAAGCATACGGATCTGGCAAGCTTTACGGGGTGGGCCTGCATGTACAACGGATGGTCTTGTTGATGGGCCTTGCGGCCATACCGATTGGAGCCTTCTGGATATGCTCCCCTTGGGTGCTCACGCATCTGGTGAAGCAAGAGCACATCGGGGTCATGGCCGGCAAGTTTTTGCAGATCAGCCTGATTGGGCTTCCGGGATATGCCATTTTCGAAGCAGCGAAACGATTTGTGCAAGCTCAGGGCGAGTTCACTTCGTCTGTGGTCGTGCTTGTTATTTGCGCCCCAGTCAACGTGTTCCTCAACTGGCTGTTCTGCTGGAGGTATGACTGGGGCCTGGCCGGGACTGCCTTGGCTGCCTCTCTGACCAACAACTTGAGGCCGATTTTGTTTGCCATCCATGTCTCCATCTTCTATCGTTGGACGCTGCAATGCTGGGGAGGTTGCAGTGCGCAGGCATTCAAGAAGTGGGGGCCGATGGTGCGGCTGTCCATTGCGGGATCGGTCCTCAATCTCAGTGAGTGGTTCGCATTTGAGATCTTGACGTTCAGTAGCTCCTACATCAGCACGAAGCACATCGCGGCGCAGACCATCTTAACGACCACCTCGGTGCTGGTGTTTCACATTCCGTTCTCGGTCGGTGTCGCGGTCAGCACACGCGTGGGCCATCTGGTCGGCTCTGGCGCTCTCAAGACCGTGAGGAGGGTCATCACCTTCTATCCTACCATCTTCGTCTGCATCGGCCTGTTCGACGGCCTCCTTCTATTTGCCCTGCGACATGAAATACCCCAGATCTTCACAAAAGACTTGGAGGTACGAGAGATTGGCACGCGAACGATGCCTTTTGTGGCACTCTTTCAGCTCATGGATGCCATCATTGCCGGCTGCAGCGGCTGCCTTCGAGGTTTCGGCCGGCAGTCTATCGCCGCATGGGCTGCTTTTTTTGTCAACTATTTTAGTGCCGTGCCAGTGGCATTGTACTTGGAACTTGGACCTCCCCAACTTGAGCTCGTCGGTTGTTGGGCGGCTTTGCAAGGAGGCATGGTCATCATTGCTACCGTTGAGATTAGTGCCATGAAGTTGATGAGTTGGCAGGAATGCGTTGACGATGCACAGCTAAGGAGCTAAACACTTTAGACCTCGCCAATTCCATCACCACGAATATCACCACGAATATGTTCGAAGGACTAGCTTCCAATGGCTAGGACACTCGCCAACTTTCGTAGAAGTGATCGACATCTTGTTCCTTCGGCCATGTAGAACAGAAGGGCTATGGTATCGACGATATTATCACCTTTGTGGTATGCAATCCAAGATCAAGACACAACAAAGTGCAAGATGCACAATGAATGCTGGAACACGAGTGTGTGTGAGAGAACGCCATCTCAACCCAACTTGATTTGGGTGAAGAGATCCATTTGCGAATTGAAGACGAAATCATGACATGTCAGAGATCGAAAATAGACTTGGCTGGAGCTCTCTTCTCAAACGTCGGATCATCATCGTCACTCACAAGTCGTGCAGTCTTCCATCTCGAATTGCTCTCCTCACTTCCCAAAGATGTATCATCAGGCTGTTCATCGTCGTTGGAGTGCTTGCTGCACAGTCACATCTCTCATGTCTTTGGTATCAATATCAGCAGTGTGATGTTCTCGTTGTTGTTCAATTGGACGTGTTTCCGTTGAGAGCGCCTGGTCATTGTTGTTCTCTTCTTCCTCGTCCCCCTCTTCTTCCTCTTCTTGTTTTTCGTCCTCTCCTTCTTCGTCGTCCTCTTCTTCGTCGTCCTCTTCTTCGTCGTCCTCTTCTTCGTCGTCCTCTTCTTCGTCGTCCTCTTCTTCGTCGTACTCTTCTTCGTCGTCCTCTTCTTCGTCGTCCTCTTCTTCCTCCATTGGCTCTCCCGCCTCCTCGATAGGTCCCCGCGCTCGCACATGAGACAGCAATTCTTCATTATTCACCTTCAAACCACGAGCGGCAAATTCGTGAGGATCGTGTGCAGCGACCTTGTGGGCTTTGATGAAATCATCGCAGGTGGGGCTCCTGCTTCGTCCTTGTCGCGGATCGCAGAGGCGGTCAAAGGCGGCATTGTTGACATTCACTTTGAAAATGGCCAATCGCCATCATATCGATTGGCCGCCACAACATGTTTCGGAGTGCTCTCTCCAGGCATCTTGGTCCGTCATCTGAGGTATCGGCGCAGCGCCACCAGCTCCTCTTCGCCAACATCAAACTTGACCGAACAATTCAATCAGCCTTGCAAGTCTCCTTTCTGGACCTATTTCTGGGCTCCTCGCTTCATTTCTCTCCGGACCTCCAGTATGGCCTCGTCCTGAAAATCCTGGAGAAAGTTCATCACCCGCTCGCTGCTATGGATGTGGATCACTTCGAGTCGTCTCAACGCTTTTGTCGTTTCTTTGAATGCCAACCGCTGGTTCTCGACCTTGATTTGAGTGGGTTTGTCGTTTTCTAACGTCGGACTGACATTCCGGCTATCCATTTTCTATGTCGAATCACAGAAATCTGATAAGCAAGGATGGTGAAAGGTGGTTGATGGTGAATGGGAGGACAACAGCAAACTCCGCGATCATCATGATGGAACGATTGCTTTTGCGTTCCTTTTCACTCTTTTTCCTTCACCATGTTCCCCACGTCATTCTGGTGTCGTCAGGTCACCTTCGGGGCTCTCGACCACATCCAGTCTTCTTCCACCGTGTCGCCCTCGGCCCCGATTCATCACCGACTCTGTGTCAACGGGCTACCCTGTGGGCTGTTCCGCAATGGGCGTGGCTTCAGGGTGCGAGCTGCAAGGAGTGTTGCGGGTGTTCAGATGCGTACGACAAGGGCAGTGGAATGGCTGATGGTAGCAGTGGACGAAGTTGACCACGGGGAATCCCAATACTGTGGGAATCCGGTTTGCCTATATCTCTCTCGTGCCAAGACATTTGCTCGTGTGATTTTCCCTGATGCGGTTAGCGTGCACATGGTTGCATCGAGTCCCCGTCTTGTCCAAGTGTGTTTTGTAACCCTCAGCGCCAGCCCATAGTCTGCTGCACTGCTCTGCAAGTTGCGCAGCTGGACAACGCCGGTCTGCAGAAAGACGTCGAAATCTCGCCGAGTTGCCATCACCCCCACGTCTCCTCCCTCTTCATGTTTCGATCGCCTGTGGCTCGAAATCAGAATCATAGTCAGTTTGACCACCATCGTGATCTGGCGTCGGCTTCTCATTTATCGCACCAGCTTTCGAGGGCTCTCGTGGTCGGATGGGAAAAGGGCGAATCTGATGTGCAGCGGACATTCCTTGGAGCGGGTGCCATCCTATTCTTGACTAGCATGTCCCTCAGTCCTCGATGCAATCCATGACTCGATTCTCCGAGCCTTATCTTTCCTAGTTTGCTTCACGAATCCGTCGCCGACGACCACGAGTCTCCTCGATGTTCATTTCTCTCTGTTCGAGCACGCATTGCAACAGGATTTGGTTGTGTTCAAGTTTCATCCTCATCGATGGCCAGTCAGGTGCATATTTTCCATTTATGAGCTGACGAAAGGACTTGACTTGGCTGACAAGGCTGAGTGAGGCCGGCCCTCTCCAGAGAGTCGACGCATCGAGAAGGGCTTCCGTCATTCGCGGGACACACCATGGTACGCCCGTTTCAACCACACTTTCAAACCTCAACCCAACCCTCATTAATCCTCATACTCCTTCGTCGACGGCTGTCGGTCAATTCAGTATCATCGCACCTTCCTCTCGCTCTAACTGCGCCCTCAGCTTCCTCGAAGCTCAACAGCCGACTCTCTAGCAAACAAACAGTTCCTACGGTCACGAGATAGCCCGTTAAATTCGAGTGCTTTTACAGGCCAAGTTCGCCACATACGCAGCTTCAAATCTTTCCTCCTTTCCCTTACCGATTCATCTACATTTCAACACGCCAATTGCCATGGTTTCCCCGCCCTACCTCGACCCTCAGCAGACTGAGCGAAGCACTCTGGACCTACCTACTGTCCCTACAGTCCTGGAGATGCATACTTGGGATGGCGAGAAGCTGCTTCGATGGATCAAGCAAAGAAATCCAAGACTTCTTCGAGGCGACAACCTGGGAAAGTTCCAAGAGACAGATATCGACGGTATGGGCTTGTTGGCCATGACTCGAGAGGACTTTGAACGGTGTGGTCTGTCTCTTACAGCTTGTGTAGGGCTCAAGTATCTTGCAGACGAAGTCAAGCATGGTAAGATCACTCCACTTGGAGACTTCAGACAGCAGCTAAACGTGTAAAAGGCGCGCTCTTGACCCAGACAGCTGGCGGAAAGAGAAAAGGTAAAAGACCTTAATGCAGTATCCAGACAAGCAGCTAACAACGTTACAGGGGACGAAACAAACGCGTCTGGATCACAGGAAATACCCCGTCTGGAACAGCAAAGTCAAAATGACGACGATTCTTCGAAAAGAATACACATTAGTCAGTTTCGAGACGAAGACGACGACGGCCTCGATTTCGACGTTGAGCAGCGAGAGAAGCTGGAATCTGATTATGGTGAAGAGATACTGAATGTCGCAAGGAAAGCTAGAGAAACTAAACGTCGCAACAAAGAATTGGTCGAAGCTCTTGGAAAAGGAACTCCGGATCCTTGGGAGACCGTGATATCCAAACTCTCTGATCCCGCCAAGATCACAAAACTGATGTTTCCGTTCACCGGATCAGCAATACCCGAGCGATTTGATGTCAAAAAATCCCGTTGGAATTTCATGGGAAGAGAGGAGTTCAAGTCGCTTGTCACGAAGCTTGACGGGCTACGCCAAGACGATTCGAAGACGGAGCTCTGGTTGTATGGAACGAGTGGATATGGAAAATCACAACTTTTGGCCGCTCTTGTATGCTATCTATCAGCACGAGGTGAAAAGGTTTTATATATCCCTGACTGCCGCAAATTCACTCGGCTAGGAGTTGTTGACTATATGCAGCAAGCCCTTTTGCTTACCTGGACAAACAAGAAGGCCCAAGAAAGGATCCTCAGACTATCTACTGAGGATGAGATTCAGAAATTCCTCAAAATCAACCGCCCACTCTTCGCCATTGACCAGATGAATGGATTTACGCTCACCCCAAAGACCGCCCGCGACAACTTGAGGCATGCCAAATCATGGCTAAGGGATACAATTGCTGAACAGAAGGTCATCTACAGCACATCGGCCAATTACCTAGACTTTCATGAACTGCAGAGAAAACAGGATTGTGCTCGCCCATTCTATCTCTATGGCGGCTTCACCATGGTTAGTGTTGTGCTTGATCGATGTTAGACCCTTGCTAACTCCGGTGTAGAATGAAATGAATGAATGGTGGAAGCATCAATCCTTGACCGTAACCGAAGAAGAAAAGAAGGACGTCGAATATTATACAGGCCGAGTTCCACTCTTCTTGGAGCACTGCTTGCGCGATGGGAAGATCAATTTCAACCGGCCTGAGCTACAGAAAGTTGCGGAGAGAGCCCAGTCTTTTGCCGTGGGTCTTCATTTGAAGACGGACACAAAGGAGGGCGAAGCCAATTGGAACTTATATTGCGAGTATGTGGCCGCTTGTATTGCTGGCTCGACAGTCCCACTCATTGAAGGCCGTTACGAATGCATCGATCATCGCTTCTTTTACGATATTAACAAAGTCGGCCATTTTACTTGCGGTGTTGTCGTGCATGCGGTGACAGATACGCTCAACAGCTTTGGAGAATCCGTTCATGGCCCGTCAAGTCCTGGAGTTTGATACAAGACTTTGAGGATAATCCCAGTGTTGGCGGATTCAATATTGAGTCAGCAGTCTTGGAGGCCATCGCACGACGTGGCTTAAGCACAACAACATCAATAAGAAGATGAAAATGGTGTATTTCGGAGACCTGCCCAAAATCAACGAGGAGGAAAATGGCCAGTGCTCTTTGTCCCAAGGCAGCACAACTATCAGGACATTGATGGGATTGTTGTTGACATCAAGGAAGAGGAAAGCAAGCTATACCTCTACCCCATTCAAATCACGATTTCGAAGAGCCACCAGGATTCATATGAGGGATTCGGAGCATTACCAGAAATGGGCCAATGCACTGAAGGAATACGAGGTCGAGGTGATCTTTGTCTAGATTATGCCAGAGGAGACCACTCCAGCGGTCCAGGAAACAAACCCTAATTGGGGCAAGTGTGTTACTCGGATATCAATTTGAGCGATATGGGTAAGGACATCTGGAAAGCATATGCTAAGCGTCAGAGGGCTGGATTCTCGGGCGGCAATCATTACGAGACCTAAGCTGCAGCGAAAATGCAGTATCTGTCGTGAACCTGGCCATAACAAGTCGAATCGCCCGAAAAGCAACACACAGCAAAATGCAGAACCTCAAAATACTCGAAAAACAACACACAACGAAAATGCAAAACCTGCAGTGAACCCGGCCACAATCCAACTTGGGCCCCAAAAACCCACACTGCCAAAAAGTCCCAGACTTGCCAAGGCTAACATTGGTGGCTGATGGGGGTTAACTGTTGCAAGGTGTTCAGGTAGACATGGTGGTCTTGATGGAGTGGTCGGACCGGATATGGCAGGATGGTCAGCATTGCCAGGAGGAGAATGGAGAGGCTACTTTCAAGTGCAATCAAGATTGACCCAATATACTGCGGCTGAGTGACGAAGCAACATTGAGGACAGCAAGGTCAAGCACCTGAACGCATCTGTCGAGTGAACATGAGAGCAGCAGAAGGAGTCAGACGAGCTTTGAATCGACGTGCAGAACTTCTACAACCTCAACGAGAAAGGGAAGGCTTTCTCGTTAACGCTGCAGGTGCGTACAGAGAGTCAAGAGGAGTTCCCTCCATCACGAACACTTCAAGTCACTTCTGGGCTGCTTGATCAGGCTTGCAGGGTGCAATGTTCGTAACACAACGTTGTCAAAATGTTGTGCCACGTTTCGCAACGTTCCTGGCTTTCCAGGGCAGGCACAGTCATGGCGATTGCACCCACTTGTCCTGCTGAAGGAAGAGGCGGCGCTCTTATCGGCGACGCAGCTTGCTGTCGGTGGTTGAGTCTGCAGAGTTTGGTCACCATACTACGTGAAATAGCCTTTGTCGCTGCTGGCAATATGAGGGAAGTGCACAAACGTCTCGACGAGGAATGCAGACTCTCACTCTCCAGCTGAAAGCAGTCAGGGCATCAACGGCGACGACAGTATCTTTATGGGTTAGTTCAGTCAACGTTGCGATAGTGCGACACGCTGCAGGCTTGTATCTCTCGATTTCTGACAACTCGTGGGGGAATGCGCTGAATGCTGCACATCTCGACTTCCGACAGCTCATGAGGAATCCGCTGCAGGTTTGTGTCTCTCAATTCCTGACAGCTCGTGTGGGAGCGCCTGCAGGCTTGCGTCTCTCGATTTCCCAACGGCTCATGATGGAATGGGGCTGATGCGTCCACGTCGGCGACACCCAGCAAGGCAAGCTGAACGTTGGATTCCTGGTTGACTAATCCAACACCCTAGTGAAGGCAAAGGTCTGCTCAAAACAAGCACCCAATGTCACTCATATGTCTAGATTAACCTTGCATTCTTTGTCCATCACACACCTTTGTCAACCTTCCTCTTCCTCATCTTGTTATCCTACATCCTCAACCCTTCAATCCTACATTGAATTGACTCTGTCTCCCTCATTCGAACCAACCATCATGTCTACGCCAGCTGGTGGACGGCTGCCTTCTCAAGGAAGCGGTCGTCAAAACCCGTTCCATGATGAACAAAGCCTCCCAAGCTCAAAGCCAGCCCTCTCGTGACCAAGCTATTTACCATCTGCCAAAGTGTCTAGGCCAGAATCCATGTCCTCCCAACCAGCCTACCCTCTCCAACCCCATCTTCGCATTTGGCCACGTGCTTACAGTCTCTACACCAGCCTCCATCTCCTCCCCATCGACCTACTTCTCCTCCGCCTCTTACACCCTCACACCACTCAATCACAGTCTTCACACCAGCCTTTGTCTCCTCCCAATCCGCCTGCTCCGCCCCTAGATCCGCCTTTGGCACTCGAACACCTCGCTCTCAGATGCAGCTGGAGACAGTCTCTCTAACTTCCCGCTCGATAAGGACCCACAAGATGGGCGTCATCCGAGCCTCTGACACCGATGCTCAGCAACATGCGCAGAGTACACAGCAAATCGGCTAGAGTCTCAAGCAGCACGCCGTGCGCATCATCGAGATGGGTGATGACCCGGCCGAATTCATTCGAAACATCATGAATCCCAACGTTGATCCTGAGGAGACGCTCTACAAGCTGGAGCAAGTCACGGATATGATCGCCGAAGTGGACACACGGAAAGAAGAGTTTGGCTGCCATGTCTACCACACTCTGCTGGCCAATTCGTCCTTCCAGGACATGTACAACGATCTCCACTACAAAATTCGAGTCCGGAAGACCGTCATGCCATTGGAGAATCTCGCGAAGAAGCACAAAGATACTTGGTACGACACGAAAGATCTCCAAGCTCGCTCTCGAACGTACATCGGTTCTGACTACTTCGACGCCTACTTTGGTCATATTCAGCTGATGAAGAACCGTCAAGAAGCCATTCGAGGGGTGATCAATTGGTTCCGCCATACTCCTGAGCCGAGTTTTGCCGATGCTCATCGAATGGTCACCTGGGCCATGCTGAGACGGATTATGTCGACCGGACGAGGGCAAAACCACCCAATTACAGATCTTTGGCTCGGACGTCAGCAAAAGCCCGGTCTCAGTATGAGCAAGACGGTTACTGAGCCATTCCGCCTCATCATTTCCCTTGCTTTATCTCCCCCTACCGACATGACGAATTCAAATTCGATGACAACGGCATGCCCTGGTTGAAGAGCCAGGTCATCCCTTCTGAGCTGCTGGGGTCTCGATCTCATCCTCGCATTCAATCCTTCGAGCCTGCCAAGTCCAAAACCAAAGGGAGAAAGCCACACGAAGCCGCTGCCATGACAACACCGACGATGTCTCCTCCGGCAGAGAAGCCATCCAAGGATGAGATGATCATCCAGGTTCCTTCTCGTCCCACAGAGAAGCCTTCCAAGCACAACTGAGCAAGACCTTCCCTGCTGCGGTTAGCGTGCCCGTGGTTGCACCGGGTCCCATCTTGTCCAAGTGTGTCCCGTAACAACAAGCTCCTGAATGTCCGTATGATCCATGGCTCGAATTCCGCTACTCTCACATGAAATGACTGTAGGGGCAACATGTTCTTCACTCAGCTAAAGTTCATCGCTTCACTCCTTTTGTGCGAACGCTTATCACGCCAGCTTGCCGTCGCCGAGGCACAGCCTTCCTCTCCACCCTCTGCGGCCCGTACAATCTTCCCGCTCACATCCGTGATATATAAGCGGCAAGGGTGTATGTCTGAGAGAATCGCAGGCCGCCGCCCTCTCCTTGCCAGCTCTTAACCAGAACCGCCATCAGCTTCTTCACAGCCCTACTGCCGGCTTGGCCTCTGGCCTTTTTCTGGCTGATCTGCCACGCTTCCCTCTCGCAATTTCGCCTCCCCCATCCCTCACCCCACACTCCTGAAGGGCAAACGCCAGGATGTAATATCCTAGACATTTCTTGTGCGATTCCACAACGGGCTACAATCTTTCTAGTATCATCTTGGCTTCATCACGTGTTTCCAATGTTTACTTTGACAATTCAGACGCGACGGATTGTCAATCTCCACTTCGTCAGGCCCGAATTTGCAACACCAAAACTCATCTCCTCTAGTCGTTGCAATGGGCAGAATATACAGACACTGGGTGGACTATCCACTCTACCGTGCCCTCCGCTCATTCGAAAAGGCTCACAAGAATGAAGACACTCCGCTTTGCCGCGTCGTCCGTTTGCTTCAACAGGTTCATCGTAAAGATGAACCCTATCTCAGCGCTGATGAGCTTAGGAATTTCGGCATTACGGTGTCTGGGATGGATCTCGAAACTGGGATTCCCACAGACTCTGGACCTCAGTTTTGCGAGCCTTTTCCACGAGAGAACTTCGATATCCTCTTCGAGAAGGTATTAGCAGACTCGACACGCATCGGCCCAAAACGTCAGGACGAAGGCGCATACAGCGAAGCGGATGGGATTGGAATGCTCATTGACGAGTGTCTGCGCGATTTGGGGGTGTTTTTCCCGGCAGACCGAGTTTGTGCGTACCGCTGTCGATGGTGGGTATCTTCTGAACTTTTGAGATGATGCATATGCTTATGGATATCTTTTCTCCAAACAGCAGGAAGGAAACGATAGTTGAGCAAGGGCTTGACAACGTCAGCGCCGTGTTCAGCAGACAGCCTGAGTGGCAGACCAGCAGAATTTTTGAACCATTTGACAAGTCACTTCCCCACCGAGGGTGCACCCTTCAAGATGGTGCTATTTCGGACGACCGACTACGGCTAAGTGAGGTGTTCTGCGCCGCTGCTTTGATGGCTGCAGGGTTGGCAGTGGCTGAAAAAACCCGTGATCGAATTGTCCCGGTGAGTATCCATCCTAGTGGGCTGATGTCATGCCGAAGAGCAGGAGCCGGAATCTGAGCTTAACAGAGCTCAGAATTCTGTGTTCTTTTTGGAGAGACCGCGCACATTCTTACAGCTGACTTGATGCTAATGAAGCATAAACAGGTGTTTATCTACTCTTTCTCTGGGTACAAGGCTCGTGTGATTCAAGCACATTACGAACACCCCAACTTCATCGTCCGGAAATCAGAGCACTTCGAGTTTGAGAATGGATCTGTTGACGCCTTCAAACTCATGCTGCGATGGATGTTGAACAATCCAATGGGGGATGTCAAGATGCCTCGACCAACCAAACACGGTCTTCTTCACAAAGTTCGAATGCGGTTCGCTGGTGGCAAATAACTATGGAAACCACGGAGGGTCAGAGCAAATTCACACGGGAGTCGCAGTGTTGAAGAAAGCAAGAACTACATAAAGGACGAGAATGCCTACTAGGACGCCTGACAAGGCTGAAGCCCAGGAATGGATGCTCATAGCCAGTCTCCCTGACGTATAGAAATAGATCAAGGATCCACGGTAGCCAGGTTGAAGATGAGAGAAGATGAGGGGAAATTCGACGGTCTATGCAGGTGACGAGCAAGATTTCGGGATAGATGAGGAAGAATGGGGAAAGAAGTCACTTGGCCCTGCCGGCTGCGAGCAGGACTTATATGCCTTGAAAACCCTGGGCACCCACCACCTCTTGGCTGCCCATTCAGCCTTAATGCAGTGTCAGTCCCTGGCCAGCGGATGGCCAAAGTTAGCCCATTTTCTCACATCCTGATGAGAGCCCTGTCTTCAAAGCACCATTCGCGGTAACCGAGCAAAAAGTCATAGGCTGACGCAGGTCAAGCCTCTTCTCCTCTCGCCAACCTGCCACCAAGTGCAGTGATGCGAGGACAGGTAACGACAGCGCTTGTCGTTGCCTCAAACCGTTCACCATTGGCGATCAATCCACGAATGAGCCGCTCTGAATTGGGAAATTTCGGAGGGTGCTGGGTCGCAGTCAGGATTGTGCCATAGTTCGGCCGTTGGTGGCACTGGCAGCCTCCAAAGCACCGCTGATTTCGTCTATGCACATCTTGAGACCTTCCTGTGTGCTCTTAGGGTCGACTTCGGCCCTGGCCAGGCGACTATCGGGCTTCTGTTGCGGCCATATGCTCCTCGACCTCCTGCAATGACGAGGTATAGTCCAACGTCTCTTGCGCTCGCTTCAATCGTTGAGCCGGAACGGATGCATTTGCCTGGACGAGCGAGGGCCTAGCCACACCGGATCCTATCAGGTATCGAGCTGACCATGCGACGTTGGGCGGCACCAAAACGAGGGGGCTGACTCTCGACTATGGGCAATGCCTTTGCTGAAGCCCGAGTCGTTGGTTACATTTATCGGCCGTGAGTTAGCAGGACTGCATATCAACCAAGTATTCCTTGACTAGCCGACCGGTCATTCAGTCAAATACTGCTTTTTGAGCCCTTCAAACGGTCAAGCAATACCCCCAGATTTGGCTTGACTATTTGATACTTTGGACCCACAGTGGTGTTGGTTTTCAATATTGATCCACGACTTACCGCCAACCTCATCGCCGTCAACCTTTCCACCATCCACCAATAACATCATTAATCAGTTAGTATGAGGAGATTCAGTGAGTTGAGAGGAGCAGAATGGTACTAATATCAAATAATTAGGTCATCGATTGCGTGAGATACATCGCCGCCAACCTCACCGTTGCCAACTTTCATCGTCGTCGTTGGCCTGTATATGATTTATGATGGAACTCTATGGCTGACTCAGAGATCAAATGAGAAGAAACGCAATATCGAATTCGAAACCAGCGCCTTGGGGGGGAGGTTTCGCCCCTCAGAACACCAGCGGAAGTTGGAAGGGCTGCAAAATGAACTTGACTCGGCTTGCCAAAGAGCTTTGGAGCAGCAACCGTTGTCGGAAGCTGAAATAGAGAGAACGCAGCAAAACTTGAGCCAGCTACTGGATCTGGTGAAGGGATGGCAGGAGCGCAAGGAGACGGCTAATCAGTCTTTGGAGACAAACAAAGCGAAACGGATGCCAGCTGCTCGTAAAGATGTCAAGTCGCCGACCACGACAAAGCGGGGTTCATCAAGGTCACTTAATATATCGCCGACCCATGCCGTCAGAATGGGGGGAGGATTGACGACGACACAAGTGGAATGGCCCGGTCGAGGGTCGCCGGAGTAATTGGCTAAGAGAGTGATAGCAGGGCATCAAAGACACGAGCACAACGACGAGGACACAGTGCAGGGACTCAAACATGAACCTTGTCTGGACATGGGAAGCTGCAGGCACAGCCTGAACAGGAGTAGCATCAATCAACCAATCAATCAATCAATCACACGACGGCACGTCGACTGTCCTGTATCTTCGATGCCATCGAGAATGAATTGACAGTCTTGCTGAATTAGCTCTCTATTCTTCATCGCAAACTGTGTTGAGACTGCGCTCTTGTTCCATGTCTGGACCATGAATGAGAAGTTGTTTGTTTCACGCATGCCAGGCCCATCTGAGGCATGTCTTTGGGTTTCTTTTTCGCAGCTGCATTGAAGACTCGTGGTAGCAAGGGGTGACGGTGTGGACCGCGCCTTTTGGCGGCTGGAACCACCACCCGTTATACGTGGGTTCAGGAGTCTGACAAAATTTGCCCTGGCGTCGGAGAACAGAAGAATGGCCGACAAGATCAAGTGGATGGGCGCGGGGCGCGGGGCGGTCCGCAGACAAAGTCTCACATTTTGCCGACTGGACACTTAGCTTCCTCTCATCCGCATTTAGTGGCAACGCTAATATTTAGCGATGGCCATGACTTTTGAGACGGCGCCTTCGTAGAGCTGCTCAGATCACCAGGGAAGCGTCATGATAAACGTGCTTGAAAATGATTTGCTCCAAGACCCATGCAGACCAATGGGCGAAATTCTGTCGTCCACCACAACCAAGCCGGTAATCCGAGGGCTTGGTACGATCTTCGGCCCGCATTGCATATGTTACAAGAAACTGGGAACTCCTTTTGTTCTCTCGAAGGAAGGTCCGGGGTCATTCTCCCTCGACTTACTCTCCCAAGCAGGGTTACATGATGCCCACTTTCTGCGACACGACTACCTTTTCCTCTCTACGACGAACTGCTCACTATTCTCTCGTTGTAAGGCGAGCAGGCAGATTGCTTCTTCCTGACACCACGGTGGGCGCTATGCAGCTAGGCTGACTCAACCTGATTTGCCTTTGATCAGCACAGATATTTGGGACCTGTATGGACCGGCCCCACGCGTCGCTGATACTTTCCACTACCAGCACGACCGGCCTCTAGAACGACATTCCCCACATGTCGCTCCCTCTGAGCGTGGACGTCCACATGTCTTGTGACGGTATTATACCCCTCTTCTCATCCTGCAGAAAGCGATGCGATCGAAAGAAGAGATACCTTGGCTTTGGATCAGAGCCAAAATCATCCAAACTGCTTTTCCTACATGACTTGAACCATTCCATGGAACAATGCCCCCCGTATTCTACCGTTCGGAGACAAACCTTGGTCAAATGTTTGCTGACCAAGTTCTTCAGCGTCCTGACAAAGTTGCCGTCCTTGACCATGGACAAAGCATCACGTACGCAGAGCTCGATTTGCAAGCCAAGCTGATGGCCCACCGGCTTCACGGGCTGCAACTCGCGCATGAAGATCCAGTGAGCATTCTAACCTCGCCTGGAATTGAACACATTATCGCCCAGATTGGCGTCACCTACGCAGGGGGGACCTGTCTCCCCCTGGACCCGAACTTGTCTGACTGCGAGATTCAAATTCGACATGATGCTGCAGCTGCGAAATACATCATCTTCGACAACTCCTTTCGAGAACGGACCATCAGATCCGAACATATCCTCGTCGTCAATCGTGACAACACTGTTGAGAAAGATGGGAAAGCCGAGTGGGGGGGTTTCCCTCATCGGCTGTCCCCAGACCACCGTTCACATCTTTTCTTTACATCGGGGACTACTGGCACTCCCAAGGGAGTTCAGGTCCTCGGGAAAGGCATTGCCAGATTGCGCCACGACATTTGGAGCCAAAGTGATGGCGGCGAAATGGTCGGACACATCAACAACGTCGGTTTTGACGCATCAATCCTAGATATCTGGGTCACGCTGATAAACGGCGGTACGATTGTGACCTTGGACCGGGAATTGATGTTCAGCCCACACTCGCTCGCTCGCACACTCGAAGAGAACTCCGTCACTGCCATGTTTCTGACTGCCAGCGTCTTTGGTATCGTTGCCATGGCGTGTCCCAAAGCATTCAGAAATTTGAACATGTTGATGGTAGGAGGCGAACAGCCTAGCCTTGCCGCAGTCAAGTCCATTCTGGACAATGGGCCTCCGAAACGTCTGGTGAATGGCTACGGACCAACGGAGTGTTCTGCTATTGCCATGATGCACAGCTTCACGAGGGTGGATGTCTTTCAGCAACGCACCCCTCTGGGAAAGCCAGTCTTTCAGACTGATGTCTATATTCTTGATGGGTCATTTCAGGAAGTGGAAGGGGAGGGGACCGGTGAGCTGTTCATCGGGGGCATAGGTCTCAGTCGAGGTTATCTCAATTGTCCTGAAAAGAACCGCAAGGCATTCATCACCATCCCCAACATAAGTCCAAATGGCGAGGCACTAGTCCTCTATCGCACTGGAGACATTGTCCGACGGGACGTGGATGGATACATCTCTTGGGTCGGTCGGCGGGATAATGAGATAAAGTTCAAGGGCCACAGAATCAACCTGGACGTTGTGGAGGCGGCACTCATGAGGACTGGTCTCGTAGTATCGGCCGCGGTACTCAAGACATCAGTTCCGCAGCAAAACACCTCACGGCTCCTTGCATGTGTTGTCCCCAAGGAAGGGACCTCGAGAGTCGCCGAGCATCTGGCCCGAGAGATGAAACAACGGCTCCCCAGCTACATGATACCACAAGTCATGGTGCTGGACGATATCAAACTCAACCGGAACGGAAAAATTGATCGGAGTGAGTTGGCAAAAGTCCTATCGGAGCGTGGTCAACAAGGTGGTCACAGAAATGGTGATGGTGATGAAGCCTTGCCTACATTGCTGACGCCCTCAGAGAAGGCCATGAGGTCGGTATGGCACCGCGTACTTGGGTTCACAAGGCTCAGGGACATCGTTGCGGAGTCGGATTTCTTTAGTTTGGGTGCTACGTCTCTTGATATGGTTTCGTTGATTGTGGCCGTCAAGAACGACCTTGGCGTTTCACTCTCGTCGAGGGCGATATACGAAAACTCAACGCTAGGGCAGCTCGTGAAATACATTGACAATGAACCTAACCGCGAAGTGAACCTTGATGTTGAAGAATGCAAGCAGCGATGGAAAGAAGACACTATGCTTGCAAGAGACCTCCAGGTGCCAGACGGACCATTGGCCGACTGGATGTCTGAAGGGGAAGGCAAAGTATTCATTACAGGTGTCACTGGATTCGTGGCAGCTTTCTTCCTCCACAAGCTTTTGCACATACCAGCAGTACGTTGCGTCAGGTGCCTGGTGCGGGCGAAGACTGCAGACCAAGGCCTGCAGCGTATTCTGAAAAACTTGGCCAAGTATCAGCTCAGAGATTTGCCTGGCCCTCTGATATCCAAGATAGTGCCCGTGGTCGGTGATCTCTCTGGTCAAACACTGGGCCTTGACAGGGACAAGTTTGAAGAACTTGGGAGTTGGGCGAGTGTGATCTTCCATCTGGGAGCCAAGGTCGACTATAACCAACCATATTCTGCTCATCGGCAAGCCAACGTCCTGGGAACACTCCACATCCTGCGTCTGGCGTCAATGGGGCGGCCAAAGCCCGTGCATTATGTTTCCAGCATCGCCGCCTTTGGTCCATCTGGCATTATTGGAAAGACAGAGATCTCCGAGGATGAGTCTTTGGATCCCTACATCGAATCCGTCATCTACGAAACTGGCTACGGCCAAAGTCAATGGGTCGCAGACGTGATGGCCCTAAGTCTAATGGACAAAGGATTCCCTATTGCCATTCACAGATTGGGGTTTGTCATGTGCGAAAGTGAAACTGGCGTGGCCAATCGGGATGACTTTATGGCTCGCCTCGTGACGGACTGTGTGAGGCTGGGCATCTACCCTAGATTGCCGTACCAGCGAAAGGAGCTCCTTTCCGTTGACTACGCAGCATCAGCAATTCTCGGCATCTCCATGTCCAACAGAAACCTGGGGAGGGCGTATCATATCACTCCAACTGATGAGCTTTCCTCCATGGATATGATAAGTCTCTTTCAGAGCATTAACCGTGTTGGAGACTTTGGCCTTGTTGATGTGTCATATGAAGCATGGCTGTCGCGACTGGCAAGCCTCGGCAACGATGTGTGCTTTCGACTGAAGCCACTGATGCCAGTATTGCAAGAGAAAGTGTACAAAAGCCAAAGTCGTTGGGAAATCTATGAGCATATGGCCAGGCTCCGAACTGAAAACACGGAGGCAGCTCTCAAAGAAGCGCAACTTGAATCTGCTATTCCCCGAAGCACAGTCGGTGAGAGGACTTTGATTCGGTACCTGTCATTCCTTGGGTTACTGCGTAATGCAGATGGCACAAAACTGTTGTGAGCCACACTGTAAGAATGTGGGCGATTTCTCTCCAAAAAGAACACAGAATTCTGAGCTCAAGAGAGCTCAGATTCTGGCGCACATACTTATCAATCTTTGTCTGCTCTTCGGCATGACCCACACCAGCTAGCAGGCTGGATGCAATCCAAGGGATTAGGCCTAGATGTCAGTCTTTTGGAGCCGGGGCCGCGGCAGGGTCGATTTGGTGGATTTTTTGAAGGTTGATATAGCATGCCAGGATGGCATAGAAGGGCTAGAGGGACATTAGGAGGACCACACCGCCGGCGAAGGGGAGAAATGGAAGAGAGATTGCAATCGTGTCCCACATCCTCTTCACTCCTCATGCCCCCTGCAGCCCCACAGCTGGTGATGGTCTCATTCAGCCGACAAGTCGGGCGCTGGACTGGGTGACTAGGCCGAGGTCGCCGATTCCACTGGGCGCGAGGCCTGAGAGGTCAAGGCTAGGTTTATTGAGGCAGCTCAGGTGCAATCAGCCCCGCGCAGAGGGTGCGTTCACCAGGACCAGCAGACCGCCGGTCCAGGTGATGCGGAGGGTCGAGCGAGACGGAAGTCGGGGTGGTGAAAGCAATGAAGGGAAGCCATGTCTTTAGTATATGGCCTGACGGGCTCCAACGGGTCAGGGGCTTGGCGGCGCTAACTCGACTGGGGCAGGCGAGCCCAGTCGAGGTGCTTCAAGGCGCAAATGCGTGTTAGGCAATGACTTGCTTACCTCAGCCCGTTGGCGTTTCACTGCAGGCTCCCTCAGCAGTACAACGGGCCAAAGAGGATTGATCCATCCAGGCCTCTGTATCGCTGCCAGGATTGGACACGCGACGCCATCCAGCGTCTGAGAGCCGCTGGAGTCCTCAGGGCCGCGACACCTTAAACTGTGCAGACATCTGAAGGGGCCTGATTCGTACGTCGCTCATTCGCGTAGGAATGAGCATCATTGGCAATGTTGAATAGGTGGAAGTCAGATTGGAGCTTCAGATCTTTTGGAAGAGACGATAACGTCGATCTCACTCACTTGGTGCCACATCAGAATAATTCCCTCCGAATAGTGTCAAGCCAGCCCAACTCAGCCACATATTCATGAAGCATCTTCCCCACCCATACGTGCCAATCGTCTTTGTAATGACCGAACGCGATCATTGCTGAGTAGTACTCATAGTATCTAGGGTAGAATGCAGCAGACTCCCAGTCAATGACAAACGGAGTACCGTCATTTCTGATGATAATGTTCTTCTGCTGAAGATCGTTGTGCGTGAAAACGGGAGGATTGCCATGAAGGACCGTTGGCAGAACTCTGCGAAGATACTCGCCCCTCTGCGGGTAGGGTGTTTCGAGGTATCTCTGTGCGATGGCGTCAATAAGTTGGCTCTCTGTCTCAAATGGGCCACACATGCGTTTCTGGCCGTCATCTTCGAGTGACATGAAGATTTCATCAAAGTAAGCTCGTCTTCCCAACTTGCCATAGTAACCCTGTGCCGGAATCCGACGAAGCTCGTCGAGATAGATACGTAATTTGGCTGCGATGTTGGCCTTTGCCGACTTGTCCAGATTCTTCCATCGTGACATCAGGTTTTCGCCAGGAATATATTCCATGATGATGTATTTGATATTCGTCTTCTTGTCGCGGAATATCGCGTATACTTCTGGTATGCCAATGTTGCACGACTGCTTTACGAAGAGCATATTTTCGCCTTCAATGAGATCTATGTCGGGTCCGTACTTTACGACGTAATGTTCTCCGACACGTACGACAAAGCGCCCGCCACGCTGTGCTGAGATCACTTGCTTGGATGACGTGATCTCTGGGATAGATGGAAGCGGGGCAGGAAGTCGATCAGCAGGCATATAGTATGGCAGCGAAAGAGGGAATGAGGCTGGCATCTTGGCCGACTTCTGATCTGCCGTGCTTCCTAGGCGCGCCGATCGCAAAATTTCTGAGGTAGAACAGGTCTTGTTCGAGCAAAAGCCGTAAGGAGAAAAGCGTAGTTGAGTGGCGATCCCGCCAAGGGTACAGAAAGTGACCAAGGAAATGAACCGGACTCTATTCATGTCGCATGTTTTCGATGAAACAACCCATTATTCGGTTGATGATTGATTGATTTTTCCTACTCCCTTTTCAGGCTAGGCCTATAGGGGACAAGCGCCTGCTAAAGCGGTTTCCTCACGTCTATGTCTGGGTTTATGTGTGTGTGCGGTTTCTACAGTACTGGATGGGACTCTAAGATCGAAAATTCTGCCTTGAGCTGGCTCAGCAACAACGCCAGCAAGATGTGCAACACAGGGAAGTGAAGTCTACAGCTGCTGTCCATGGGCAGAGGCCCCATACGATTGCTGCTGCCTCAAAATCAAGAATGCGCCCATCGATGCAGCCACCTTGGACCAGAAACTGGTCGCGCGACATAAACATGGTCTAGGAAGAGCATGTGGGCAGGATGCGAAATACGCAAGGGAGCAGGACATTTTGGTTGCTCATGGCGGCTCCCAGGGCAACCTCTTACGAGTGGCAGAGCGCATCGACGACGGCGCGGTTCGATTGGAGGCAAAGGAAAGCGGAAATGCCTCGTCCACACATAGTTTCCCCCAAGACCCATGGCTAGTGGGGAAGGGGCAATGCATGTCGCCGGTGCAGGTGAGACAGTGCTGTGATGAAGAGGCCAATGGCAAACATCCTCGCAACATCGGAGTTGCTAGTAGCATTGTAACGAGCAAGAGGCGTGGATCAATTGGAGCCACCGCTTTGTACGGAGATGACGATGATCGAGAGTCTGCCTTGCATCAAGCTACATGACGCTCATCTTCTACGAAACGGCATGGCCGCAAGCTGAAGACGCACTTCTATGCTCGCATCGAGCGCGAGCGGCGGATGCACCGGCTTCTTCCAACAGCGAGGCACAATCAGAGTAATCAAGGCCATCGAGGCGGTCAAACGATGAGTCTGGGTCGAGGCAGCCGGATACCAGCAGTACTATTGGAGGCAAAGGAAAAGCAGAACCGCCCCGTCCACGCATGGTTTTCTTCCAAAACAAATGGCCAGTGCGAAAAATGCAAATGCATGTCGCCAGCACGGGGTGGGATAACGCTGCGATGAGGAGGCCAATGGCACTTGTCTCACGCTTCAGTTCTGTGAGCTTTGTTTGCATTGGGTTCGTAATGAGGATGTTACAGCCCATTTCGAGATACACCTCCAACAGCCACTATCCGATTGTGGTGTTTTCTGTTTCACAAAAGGTCTCCTGATCAGTCCCGGGCTTTGCCCTTTCTGCTTAGGGAGCTCAAATCCAAAGATTGAGGATCGCTTTGTCGCTTTTGAAAACAGTCGACAGCAGTTCGACCATCTTATTCAGCACCTCAAAGATCTTCCTGACGGTCAAATTGACTGTCCGCACCCAAACTGCTTGAGTGAACTCGATGGCAAACATAAACTCATTGCACATTTCGAGCATGTTCATGGCATCGAGGATCTAGGCCATGCGATTAAGTCTCGCGACCTTCCGGGTCGGTCGCATCTCAAACGACTACGAAATGATGCGGATCTTGAGTGCGAAGATTCACCATAACCTCCACGTAGACGGATGGCGAAGAATCAACCAGGGTCACACGAGGTGGTTTACAAACTGGCGGATACTAATTTCATGACGGAAACCACTAATCGTCCTCGCAATCCTCATCGACGGTCGGCGAATGTGGGCATCAAGATGAAAGCTCGTCGTGAGTATAACAACATTAAGAAGAATGCTTGGCTTTGAGTATCAATGTGTGAAGAAGAGTTTGATTTGACAGACTAACAGACTAATGAGATTACGGAACTCAACAGGCGTCAGTGTAGATATTCAATTTACCGTAGGGAGTTTGGTCAGGACAATGAGGACTGTTTCACGACCAAGCCTCGTATTTTCGGCCTTGTGTGGTCAACAGTAACGCTGCTCAACATCCTCGTCTTCTTCCTGTAATTCTGGCAGGAATTCTAGAATTGTGGGCGCCACAAGATGTCACGACTGCGTTGCGACGAACCCGTCAATGAGCGTCTCCTCTCCCACCTGTGCCGGATCCTGTCAGCGGCTTTCATCTGTTCGACCCACAACGCATGTCGCTACTTCAGCTTGAATTACCAACTTCCGCTCCCTTGTCGATCAGTATCTGCACATCCTTCTCGTGGCCCCGGAGTGATGCGAACTGCGGTGCATTGCTGTACTTTCCTTGAGCATTGACATCGGCACCAGCATCGACCAGTATCTGCACTATCTTCTCGTGGCCATGGGTTGATGCCGCCAGTAGTGCACTACCATACTTTCCTCCTTGAGCATTGACATCGGCGCCGTTGTCGAGCAGCACCTGTACTATCTTCTCGTGACCATTGGCTGATGCCATCCGCAGTGCTCCACCTCCGTGAGCATTGACATCGATTCCTCCATCGAGCAGCATCTGTACTATCTTCTCGTGACATTTGGTTGATGCTGCCCGTAGTGCAGAACCATATTTTCCTCCTTGGGCATTAGCATCGGCTCCTCTCTCGAGCAGAATCTGCACCACCTTCTCGTGACCAATTGCCGACGCTGCTTGCAGCGCACTGCCGTACACTCCTCCTTGAGCATTGACATCGGCGCCGTTGTCGAGCAGCACCTGTACTATCTTCTCATGACCCCTAGCTGACGCGATACGCAGTGCTCCACCTCCGTGAGCATTGACATCGGCCCCTCCCTCGAGCAGCATCTGCACTACCTCCTCGTGGCCTTTGGCCGATGCTGCCCGTAGTGCGGTATTATATTTTCCTCCTTGAGCATTGACATCGGCTCCTCGCTCGAGTAGCATGCGTACTACCTCCTTGTGACCATGGAATGACGCTACTGGCAGCGAACTGTTATATACTCCTCCTTCAGTGTTGATATCGGCGCCGTTGTCGAGAAGCATCTGTACTATCTTCTCGTGACCATTTGCTGATGCTGCCTGCAGCGCACTGCCGTACACTCCTCCTTTAGCATTGACATAGCAGCATCAGCACTATCTTCTCGTGACCTTTGGTTGATGCTGCCTGTAATGCATTACTATATTTTCCTCCTTGGGCGTTGACATCGACTCCTCGTTCGAGTAGCATCTGTACTATCTCCTTGTAACTGTGGGAAGACGCTGCCTGTAGTGCATTGCCATACTCCCCTCCTTGAGCATTGACATTGGCTCCTCTCTCGAGCAGTGTCTGCACAACCTTCTCACAACCATTTGCTGATGCTGCTTGCAGCGCATTACCATACTCTCCCCCTTCAGCGTTGACATTGGCGCCGTTGTCGAGCAGCATTTGTATTGTCTCCTCGCGACCAAAGGACGATGCTGCATACAGCGCATCTGCAATCTGAATCTCATCTCTTCGTTGATCAAGGAATAGCTTCATGATTTCCATACCATAGATGGGGTTAATAGCCGCTGCTGTAACCACCTCTTTGCTAATGGCTATCCCGTTTCCTCGGCCGAGGAGTGTTTTCACCAATTGTAGGCCGTCAACGACGTTCATCGCTGCTGCTTCCACCACCATTTCTGTAATCTGTATCTCGTCTTTGCATCGATGAAGTAGCAGCTCCATCGCGAGCATACCACTACGTCTGCCTGGTATCTCGTCTCTCCGGTTTCGCAAACGCATTTCGAGCAATTGCTCAATGTAACGTCTATTCGCGGCTGCCGCTACAATCACGTTCTCCGTGATTGGTATGCCGTCTTTCCGTCGGTTAAGAAGTAGCTCCATTATTTCCGCACCGCCGTGCGTATTCTCAACTGCCGCTATCACCACCTTCTCTGTGATGGGCATGTTGTCTCCCCGGAAATAAAGGAGCAGCTCCATTACTTCCATGCCACTGCTCCTATTCTCAGCTACCGTTATTACCACTTTCTCCGTGATAGGTATGTTGTCTCCCCGTCGAGTGAGCAGCAGCTCCATTATTTCCACACCGTTATCGCTATTGTCAATTGCTGTCATCACCACATTCTCCGTAATCGGTACATTGTCTCCCCCCCGGTCGAGGAGCTGCTCCATCACTTTCATGCCACGTTTGTTTTTAGCTGCAGCGACCACCATATCCTCTGTGATTGGCATCTCGCCCTCGGCTTGGTTGAGGAGTAACTGCGTCAGTTGCACACTCTTCAGCGGGTTCTCTGCTGCCGCTACCACCACCTTCTCCGTAATTCGTACGTCGTTTCCTTGTCGAGCAAGAAGCAGCTCCATTATTTCCACACCATGACCGCTATTTCTGGCTGCTGCTATCACCACTTTCTCTGTGATCGGTACATCGTCTCCCCGTCGATCAAGAAGCAGCTCCATAATTTCCACACCCTCATCACTATTGCTGGCTGCCGCTATCACCACTCTCTCTGTAATCGGTATATCACCTTCTTGTCGATCAAGAAGCAGCTCCACTATATCCGCGCCACCAAGGCTATTTTCGGCTGCTGCTATCATCACTTCCTCTGTGATCGTCATCTCGTCTCCGCATTGATTAAGAAGCAGCTCCGTTATTTCCACACCGATCCCACTACCAACTGCTGTTATCACCACACTCTCTGTAATCGGTATGCTGTCTCCCAGTCGATCAAGAAGCAGCTCCATTATTCCCACATCAAAATAGTGGTCTTCGGCTGCTGCTATCATCACCTCCTCTGTAATCGGTATGTCGTCTCCCCGCCGATCAAGAAACAGCCCCATTATTTCCGCTCCGTCTTCATAGCTATTGGCTGCTGCAATCACTACCTTTTCTGTAATCGGTACATCGTCTCCCCGTCGATCAAGAAGCAGCTCTATTGTTCGCACACCCCCACCACTATTGTTGGCTGCTACCACGACATCCTCCGTAATTGGTATCTTGTAATTGAGTCGATCCATGAGCAGCTCCATTATTCGCACACCCTTGCTGCAATTGCTAGCTGCTGCTACCACAACATCCTCCGTAATTGGTATCTTGTCATTGAGTCGATCCATGAGCAGCTCCATTATTGGCACACCCTTGCTGCCATTCCTGGCTGCTGCTACCACCACATCCTCCGTGATTGGTATCTTGTCATTCAGTCGATCCATGAGCAGCTCCATTATTCGCACACCCTCACCGGTATTGCTAGCTGCTGCCACCACCACATCCTCCGTGATTGGTATCTTGTCATTCAGTCGATCCATAAGCAGCTCCATTATTCGCACACCCTCGTCGCTATTGCTGGCTGCTGCTACCACCACATCCTCCGTGATCGGTATCTTGCCACTCCATTCATCAAGAAGAAGCTCAATTACTCTCACATCGATGGCATTCCCTGCTGCCGCTATTATTCCCCATTTGGTAATTGGCATCTTGTCTCCGCATCGATGAAGAAAGAGGTTCATCATTTCCACGCCATTTTGAACTGCTTCTGCCAGCACCCTCTCTGTAACGGGTACCTTGTCTCCCCGTCGGTCCAGGAGCAACTTCATCAGTTCCACACCGCAGTCCTGATTCTTGGCTGCTGCTCTCACCACGCTCTCCGTGATCAATACCTCGTTTCTGCGTCGATCCAGAAGCAGCCTCATCATTTCGACACCCTGATCGCGTTTCCCCGCTGCTGCTGCTGTCACTGCCTTATCGCAAATCTGAACATGTCTCCTTGGATCCGGAAACATGCCTTGGTTAGTCCCGTTCTCTTCTTCATTGCGACTATTCGCTTCTGCTTTGCAATGCCATTCAAGCAATTGTTCAACCACTCTCTGGTGTCCTCCTTCACAGGCAGCATGTAATGAGCCATGGAATTTTTTACTCCATCTGTTAGGATCCGCTCGTGCTTGCAAAAGCTGACTGATGATTTCAACGTGGCCTCGATACGCGGCGACCTGCAGCGCACTGCCATTTTTTGATATGAGGTTGACATTCGCACCTCGACGAATCAATTCTTCGACCGTGATGCTATGCCCCATCTCAGCCGCCCACCATAGTGCCGTCCTGCCGTCGTCATCCATCGAGTTGAGGTATCTAGGATTTTGATCCAGCATTCGACTCAATATCCTCACATGTCCACTGAAGGCAGCTAATCGAATGCCATTCATATCCGTATAATCCTCGTATCTTCGACTTGTCTCCCATAGTATACGCAACCACCGTCCATAAAGCTTGCCATGCATGTCGTAAAGCAGATCAGCCTTCTGTATCATGGTCTCATCCATTGTAGCTTCAGCACTTCTCCAGTGATGAGTCCACGACTCTGCTGCAAATGCGAATAAGTCGTGCGCGTGCCGCTGTGGCCTTTCCTCCTCCATTGGGTCATCCTCCGTTGGGTCCTCCTCCTCCACTGGGTCCTCCTTCATCGGAGCTCCCTGATTGAACTCTTTGATGCAGAGGTACAACACGCATATCCGAGCCATCTCCTTTTCCACCTCGATAGGGTGAAGACAGTGCTTCCAACTGCCATTATTGCCTACATGGTTGGTGTAGGAAAGGAGGAACTCTTTTGCGGTTTGATGGATCAAGTAAAGGCGAGAGTGGTTCATAAAGACGAACAATCCGCACCAGTCACGAATCTGACTTTCGAGATGCTCCTCTGTGATGCTCATATCCTCCAGCGATTGGGGAGGATGAGTCAAGGTGGCTGTATTGAGAGCCAGTGCCATTTCTCCCACAGATAGCGCTCGTCGAGCACCGACTATGATCAGCAAGATTGTTCTCACATTCTCCTTGACCTCTTTGTCAGTGATACGATTGAGAATTTGCTCATAAGCGCGCTCAACCGATGCTGGCAGCTCTTCGATATCCTCTAGGTCAGGTCTTAAACTTTTCTTGAATGTCGCACGAATACTGTCAATGGTGAGATGAAGCCACAGATAGGTGCGGTTCTGCATATTCAGTAGCTTCCGCTCAATATTGTCTCTCGTTTGTGCCTTGATCCTAATATCTCTGGCCAGCTCTTCGACCCGCTTGTGAATTACCAGGTCAATTTCGGCACGGATCTGATCGTTCTTATCCTCACCTCGGAGACGGATAGAAGGCAGTGTCGGGGGTATCCGATTGAAAGAGTCTTGGATGTCGCCATAAGGTCGACTAGTGACGAAAAATTTTAGCCCTCCGGTCTCAGAAGAAAATTTCGCATCATAGAAGTCGCAGAGCCATCGAATCAGCTGCTCTCGATCTTCATCAGCACATTCGTCCAACGCATCCAGCACGCACACAACAGGATCTGCTTCTGTATCCTCAGCGGCGTCCTGAAGGATGTCCCATAGGCGATGAACCTCTTGCGAAAGCTTCTCAGCATTATGATCCCACAGAGGTATGGCATGTCGGATAAGTCGAGGCTGTTGGGCAAATAATTGGTGCAGCAGTGCACATAACGCCGTCACCAACTTGTCCTGTGTCTCCTGATCCTTGAAGAAAAAGTAACAAACTGTAAGAGGTTTGGACAGTGCGCTAGTTTTTCTCAAGTCGTGGTCAACCAATGCTTTGGCGAGTACCGACTTGCCGCATCCTGGATCAGCCGATAGCCACAAGAGATCGTTGTGGTCACTCTGCTGCCACGCCCGAAATCGATCGTGGTTGAGGACCCATTGACAAGTCCCATTTACGCGGTCAATGTTGATATTTTTGTACTCCTCATACTGACTTGTTTTGAAGGCCTGATGGCATTTTCGCTCCTCGTCGGTTTGGCGCCATATCTCGAGCTTCTTGGACTGCTCGCGACGGCCCTCGTTAGCTTCTCTCTGGAGCTGGTTGTTTTCGTCTAGTAGTTCATGGGTTCGGCTGCCTATCGCTGTTGATCAGCAGTGGTCAAGAGCATACGAGTCTTCTATGAAAGCATCGTCAATTTTTAGAGAGTAGATCATTCTTTTTCTCCTGTAAGGGCACTGGACACTACTCACTCATAATTTCCGTAGCTCGCGTCGTGGTATCGACTGTATTGGGGCTGATGGTTGACAATAGTTCCCTTGCAAAGGCCGCTGCAGTGACAGCAGCGTAATTTTGCCACCGATCGTTTTTGTGAGAATCGGCGTAATCACAGATGCCTCGGATGACAATGCATGGAAAGTCGTTCATCAGTCCTGCTGCCTCCATCTCAACGCACTTGGCACCAAATTTATTACCCACTTGATCCCTTTTAGCGGCGTTTTTGATCAGTAAATTTCCCGATGCAATGATTCCATAGTGAACCTTTGGATCAACTCGGTCTAAAGCTCTAGGAACTCTGCCGTTGTCGCATGTGCTGCACGACCACAATGGACGCACCCAGAACAACAGAAACCATATGACCCACCACCATAATCGCCATTGGGATTGATCGCACCAAGTACAAAACAGATGGTCTTGGTCAACTCCTGGAAACTGATAATCCTCAGCTGCCAAATCAGGCTTTTGGGTCATGGAAGATATGGTTTTGGATACTCGAGCGCGCAGAGTGCTAGATTCTGACTGAACGCGTGAGAGGGCTGTCAAAAGAACGGTAGGTGGTTTGTTGGGAGATCCTCTCTCTTCGAACCTTTCCTCCCCCAAGAGACTTGCCCAAGTCATACTGTATCACACCGCCATAGGTCCCATCTGGCTGGCTCACCACCACATCGCCTAGTCGGATGTCTGCCTCCTTCGCAAGGTTTGGTATGCCACCACCGATGCCAACCATCAAGCTAAATCGGATTCCAGGGAAAGTCCTCAGCATATTGATGGCGACCGTAGCCGCAGCATTGGTGCCGCACATACCGGCTGGCAAACAGGCAATTACCACGTTGTGCCCATGAGCTTGCCCAAGCACATAGGTATTGGAATCCTGCGCGCTATTAATATTGAGCGACTCGTGCTCTTCATCCAACATGGCCCTTGCCGCTGTCATCTCTTTGGGTAATGCGCACAACACTCCCACCTGGTACCGCCCAGCCGGATGTGCGGTCATATTGGACCTTGCATCGAGATGCTTAGACCTTGTTCTTGTCTCCATAGTACTACAATTCTCTGATGTATTGTTTCTTCTCTTCAGCCTGACTGTAATCTTCACTAAATTCCGTCGTAAACTGGAGAATACGGCTCGTCGTGTGCGATTTGAGAATGCGTAAGCTTGCGCATTGGATAATTGCCCATCATGGTCCGGGTCATGTGGCGTTCGAGCTGGGACTGACCTTGATGTACGAGCTCATCGTTGAGACGGTTCTAGCACGTGGGTAGTGGGAGAGGTGTGCCACAGGTTCGACGTTCACCAAGGAGCTGGGCCTCAGGTGTGACGTCAGCAAGGTTGACGAGGCTATCGATTCCAGCCTCTGGAGCTGGAATATAGCAGGCAACCTTATAGGCTTCAGTAACCAAAGATTGGCAACCTCAACACAGATGCCTGCAATCTGGTCTGTGTTGACAAGGGTAAGTCACAAGCATATAGCTACAGCATGAGTAACCAGATCCTCATGCTCGGCAGAGCCTGAAGATATTCATTACAAACAACTTTCCCCCAATCCGGGTGTTTGTATGACAATACTAGGAGTGTCGCATCGAGGCCATAATCTGGATGGCTTCCGTAACGCCAGACGACGAGATTTTGACCTGCATCTCTCATGCCCAGGTCCATGCCGGCTCCCCTCGACCGTGAGCTGGGTTGAGCCAGAGCGACCTTACCCTAGGCCACAAGGGGCAGAGAGCTCGACGCAGATATTCTGTTCCTTGGCTGTGTCGCCTCCGTCGATCTCCACAGCTAATCTTCAGATCTTGAATATGCATTGCCAGCTTTCTCAAGTGCTATTCTCTCGCAATCAGGGGAACATACGTCTATTAGCGGAGATCAAGGATCGATCGTTGCCCTCTCAGCACAGCATGGTATAGCACAGCATGGCACCGCCCGGCACAGCAAAGTCAATGGGTCCGAGTACTACCTCACATGATGCAACAGTGGGAGCGGTCTACCGGGGGCCTAGGAGCCTCGAGAGGAGTCGAATTCTCATTACTCAGGACTTCCATATCACTGGGGTTTCTTCTCGTATCTCGCATAGAGCGGGCAAGTAGAAATGCCGTCTCTAGACCACAGCTTTCCAAAGCAATAGGTGCAGCAATACCGGATCGGCCAGCCTCCGAATCGGATAGGGCAGGATGGTCAACGTTGCCAGGAGCCTTTCAAGGGAGAATGGAAGGGCTACTTTCAGGTGCAATCAAGATTGACCCAATGTACTGCGGCTGAGTGACGAAGCGACATCAAGGACGGCAAGGTTTAGCACCAAACGCATTCGTCGAGTGGACGTAAGAGCAGCGGCAGCAGAGGGAGACGTAGAAGGAAGAAGGAAAGAGGAGCAGAGGGCATCGGGTCATGTTGGGCGTCGATCACGATGTGACACGCTCGACGCCCCGAAGTGGTCGAGCGACGACAAGAGGGCGTTGGAAGAAATGGAACGAGCACGAGTTCGATGGGAAGCCGATCTTAACCAGCTGGAGGGCCAACTACACTACACCAATGGAGCGAGCAATGTCCATGTTGTGTTATTTACGACGGAAAAACGGGTTATTTCTGCCCTCGATGGGGCTGAAATGGTTGGAAGCAAGCATGATACATGCTCCCTACAAGGCTTGGCGCAACTGATGCTAGCCAAAAAAGGAGGGGTTTCCATGTGGATGTCGACACCTCACTTGAATTTTTGGGCCACTCCTTGGCACTTTGAAGCACGTCGATTGGGTTTGGTTTGTGCGTCATGTCCGTCTTACCCCTCGATTGCGCCATTCGGAGGTGGCAGTGGTAAGTGTAATGCAGGCGTGTTCGAACAGTGAGAAAGGAATGCCAAGCCGGCTCGTGGTCATGGGCGATGGATCCGAGAAGCAAACCAGGAGAGATATGCCTAGAGAATCGAGTCAGAGACGAAATGGTTGGTCTTGATCGCGTCATAAATTGCATTGAGGACCGAAGGACATACTTGCCTGAAGAATGGGATGGCGCATCGCTCCAAAGAATGTTTCACTCCAACATCAGATTCGCCCTTTCTCCATCTGCCACGAAAGACATGAGGGTGATGACAGCTCGGCGAGATTTCGACTTCTTCACGCAATCCGGCGCTGCCCAGCTGCCCAGCTTGCTGTGCGGTGCAGTAAACTTGTAGGCATTGTTGTGCTCAAGTAAGCTCGGACCACCAATTGCATTCGAAACACTACTCATGTTGGCTGTTCCATGGAAATCGAGGCCCAAGCGCCCACGCCGCAGTCTCAAAGAGACAAGGCCATAGGCATTTGGCCTAGGGTGGCTCATGATGCGGACGGAAGCGACTCCATGACGGCTGCGAACAGCATAACAAAGCAAAGCAGTGACCAGCTGTGCATAGCTTTGCTACGCAGCTGGACTGCGCTGCCGCAAGTTTTGTCATCCGTGCGCCCAGCGCCGGGTCGGTGATGAATCAGGGGCGGTGGTGACGTCGGCGATACGGTAGAAGATGGCTGGATGTGGTCGAGAGCTTCGAAGACAGCCTGGCGACATGAGGATAACGCGGAGGCTGATGTGGATGACGGGTTGGGGGGGCAGGTGGATGGTGAAGGGAAGAGGGAGATGGATGGCGGGGTGAAGAGTGAGATGAATGGTGAAGGAAAGAGCGAAAGGGAACGAAGCAATCACTCTAAGGTGATGACAATCGCAGAGTTTTGCTTTTGTCCTCCCATTCATCTTCAACTACCTTCCACCATCCTTGACCATCAGGTTTCTTTTGTCTGACATAGAAATGGACAGTCTGAGTGCCAGTCCGTCAATTGAAGTCGATGAACCCGCTCACATCGAGATCGAGGACCAGAGGTTGACATTTCAAGAACGGCAGAAGTATTGAGACGACCAGACTCTGTCAAACGGCGAGCGATGCTGGACCACCTTGCTGAGAGATCAGTGATCCGCGCCGATAGCAACGATCGGGTGATGAACTACCTCCAGGATTTTCAGGACGGGGACACCGAAATCGAAGAGACGGCCATATCAGTGGTCTGGGAAAAGGTTGGGCAGGGAGCCAAGAGATACGTCAAGGGACGGGACATCGAAGGCAGATTCCATCGCTCGGTCACATCGAAGTTTGGCGAAGAGGGCCTGTCCGCTCTGCGCCGATACATCGCACGAAAAACCAAGGTGCCTGGGGAGAACACTTTGAAGCAGATTTCGGCGGCGGTCAATCGACATGATGGCGATTGGCCATCTTTCCAAGCAAGTGTCAACAATGCCGTCTTTCACCGCCTCTGCGATCCGCGATCAGGGCGAAGCATGCACTCGATACCGACGGCCGATGATTTCATGAAAGCCCATAAAGCCGCGGCTCATGACTCTCGCGAATTTGCTGCTCGTGGTTTGGAGATAGACAATGAAGGATGGATCTCTCGTGTGCGAGTGCCAGAGCCTATCGAGGAGAAGGAGGCGGGAGAGCCAATGAAGGAAGACGACGACAAAGAGGAAGGGGAAGGGGAAGGGGAAGGTGAAGAGGAAGAGGAAGGCGAAGAGGAGGAGGAAGGGGAAGAAGAGCAAATGGAGATGGAAGAGGAGGAGGAAGGGGAAGGGGAAGAAGAGCAAATGGAGGTGGACGAAGGGGGAGAAGAGCAAATAGATGTAGAAAAGGAAGAAGAGCAAGTGGATGCAGAAGAGGAGGAGCAAGTGGATGCTGAAGAGGGCGACGGTGGCCAAGTTCAACCAGAACGCAACTCTACTGATACGAATGCCGACGACATCGAAGAAGAAACGGCGCCACGACCAGTCCTCGACGACGATGAGCGCGCTGATGATACATCTACGGAAAGCGATGAGAGCGGCGAGAGCGATCTAAGTTGGAAGACGCCTCCTCAACCCGCAAGTGATGACGATAGTCGGCCAACCAAGAAGAAAGCTCCAGCCAAATGTTCTTGCGTCCGTGTGCCCAAGAGCTTCCACACCAATGTCCGTCGAGTGACTCCCAAGGACCCAAGGACAATTGGTCACGAAATGGAGTGATGGGATGGCGGAGCCTCGCGCAAAGTCCATGTGCTAGCGGCACTTGCTCGTTCTCGCTGGGGCCGTAGGTCTCCACTTCAAGAAGTATGATGCTCGTGGGCTGGAAGAGCTCCTGCAAATATATCACTTCCCTGCCACCGTTCCGATTCGCGGGATGAACCATCTCGCCGACTCCTTGATCGCCCAAATCCGACTCAATATGCCGACGGTCATGTCCCTCAAGCGCAAGATTATTTTTGACCAAGCCTTCCGCGATCGATTCACGACGGCGTGGCGCGCTCAAGCCGTTCGGGAAGGATATCGTGCATGGCTCCAAGTTCAAGATCTGGAAGAGGCATACGGCACCAAATCGTATTTTCGATGGAAGCGTGAGGGCGGCCTCCCTGCTCGCCAAGATCGATCAGAGGAGAGTGACGCGGGTCCAGTCCATGGATTTGACCAGCCTACCCACCACCACCCTACCAGTAGGGATGACGCCTCTGCTTTGTCCGAACATGATTCCGACGAGTTCGAAGGAATGGAAATGGACTTGGATGAGTGGCAACACAAGGGTACGCTTTACCTTCATGGAGAGCTTGCAGGTTAAAGGGCGCACTATACTACAAGAGGAAGGCGACGGCGAGGTTTATGGCAGCGAGGAAGGCGGCGACGTGGTGTAGCTGCGCGCAGCTGGCCAGCCTTGCAGATCTATCGCTCGTGCAATCGGACACTTATCTGGCTCGAGGAAACAACCGACCTGGATCCGGAGACGAAGCAGATTCTCACCGACTTAGCAGATGGTACAGACGGATTCGACATTGCGTCACTGCTTGAACCATTTTGTCTGCACGAAGAAGACCATGTCTACCAGCGTTTGTGGAAGATCGCTCACAGGAGATGATTCTCAAAAGCTTGGATACTTCAAGTGCTTCTGTTGTCCCCGGATGCAGAAGCTGTTATAGGAACAAACTTGTTTCCAATGTGGCTGTGCTCCTCACCATTGCTCGTTTCTTTCGACGAAAGCTCCAACTTCAACACGACATGCTGGTCTTCCAATTTGGACTTTGGTTCATGCACGCACGCTCCACCTCGCCTCCAACGAGCTCAAATTTGTCACTACACTTTATCGATGTATTCATTTCAACGTCTCAGACCATAGAGACCGAATCTTTGCCTTTCTTGGACTCCTTCGCCAAGAAGGTGTCGCGATAACTCCAGATTACACCACATCCTTGGAGGAGGTTTTACAGATGCAACCAACGCTCTCATTTCCGGAAGCGGGCAACTTGCAATATTCGAAACTTTTGGACCCGAAGCTGCGCCTCTGTTGATGGGCTCTGGAAATGGCCTTGAGTGCGCGACTGGAGAGACAGGGAGACATTCACCCATTTCATTTACTCAGATACGGCAGAAATTCGGCCTAACGCGTCTCGAGGTCGCCTACAAAACTGAAACCTGCCAGAACAGAGAACCAGCTTTTAGTTCGAGAGAAATCATCACAGAGGTCTGGGGAAGAACTGCTGAGACCCAACTTTGAGGAAAAGATGAGTTGGCGTACAATGATTTCTTGAGAGACCTCAAGGCAGTCATTCCCTTGGGAGAGGAGATGTGTACGATATACTGTCTAGGAGCTGCACTGCCCGATTTGCAAGTTGCCAAGGAGTCACTTCTCAGACTTTATATCGCAGGTTGCTCATGGAAGCGCAAGGTTTGGGGGTCAAGAGCTTTCCATGTCGAAATATGGAAGGTCTTCTAAATGTTTACGACCTTTTCAAGCCTGGCGAATTTCAGCAGAGGCGCCTCCAGCCACACTAAGAGAAGCCTATACAAAAGCGCTCCAAATCCTGGTCAACCCGGCCTTCCGCCGCTCGGTTTTGATCACCGCATCGATCAAGCTGGGTTTATTCGGTGGCGCAGTGCCTGAAGACTTGGTGGCCACTCTACACGGCTGCGATATGCCTGTCGTGCTCCGAAGACATCCGTCGGAAACAGAGAGGAATCTTTTCGTCGAGGCCGTCTACCTTGAAGACGTGATGCAAGGGGAGGCGGTCTGGCGGGACGAGGTGTAAGAATGTGCGCGGTCTCTCAAAAAGAACACAGAATTCTGAGCTCAAGAGAGCTCAGATTCCGGCGCACATACATATCAACCTTTGTCTGCTCTTCGGCATGACAAACATCGACGTCATCACGTTCCAAGGATATCATCATCTAGGTACGAACTCTGGGACAAGGGCATCGACAAGTCGAAACTAAATCTTCGTCAGAGAACCGTTTTCCTTGCATTCTTCAATGCGCCGACTCAGGATCATCTCTACGACTTCGCCACTCGAGCCAATGAAGACGAATGGAGCCATCTACGCACTGTCATCCAACTATACCCAACCGCTGATGGCGTGGTCGACGGCTACGGCATCGTGTTCGACACGTTTACTGAAACGGCCATGTGCATGGACCCGGATGAGATATCGTACAACGCCGACCAGAGTCAGTGCCGCTGGACTTTGTCCTGCGGGCTTGGTTGAGGAGGTTTGAGCGAGGGTACATCTATTTTGATGGGCAATAGAAAGAAAGGCCATGTGTCAGGGTCGATCTTGAAGAGGATGTCCATGCATGGGAAGAGTATTTGGAGATCTTGGAGGGCAAGGTTCGTGAACGGTCCGACGTGGCAACCGATCTAGAACAAGTCGACATTATTGAGGGAAATCTGGCTCTCGCTCATCCCAATCTGGTGCGACTGGTATCCGGCGAGTTGGATCCTTTCTCGGCAGCATTACTGAGTCGATTGCGACGCCCGAAATACGGTATCAAGCACATTGGCCCTGGTCTTGCCTGCTATGACGGTGATCTCTTCTCAAAGATGTTCGGAGCCACATCGGATGCAACGGTCTCCGCGCACGGATCGGTAAAAATGATCTCTATTTCGTCCAGCGAAATGTCCCCCTTTGTGGACCCGGTATGGCGGCCAGAGAACGTATTAACACTCATGTTTCCTGCCGTTGGTCCCAATTCGAGTCCCGTCACTACGAGGTTTGGGCTCTCCACACGGGATCGACGGCCAGGCATGTACATGTCTGGCGCAGATATGGCTCCATATGTGAGGATCCTCGATCATCAAGGTAAGACGGAAATCTTTCTTCGCAGGTCGTCTGCAATCCCTTGGGGGACAATGTACTGGGCCAATCCAATATGTTGAAGGCTTTCAAAACAATGCTATTGAATGGACATTGCGCCGTTGATGAAGGCGTGACGGGGGATTTCACCTGGTTTGCCGAGAACAGGGACATTCAGTGGCGTGTCAATAGGATCTTGGGGTACATGGAGGACACCGACGGGGACTGGCTTGAGATAAACAACGAATGGATCGATGAATTGTTACCTAACGCAGAAATGGAAGAAGATGTGTAATGAGAACCAAGGAAAATTTCCACGATCGCCATCCATCCAACCAAGGACTGATCAGTTCCCAATCTTTCGCTCGTGGCCGTGGCCGCCGGCATAATGATGAATGTGTTTTCGCTTGTTGCGTACTTCTCTCTCGTGCTCAATCTTCTTGACCGAGTAATATTCATGGAAACGCTGCCTCGTCTCATGATCAGCTTCTGGCCTGGATGTGGGTACGGGTTCTGTGAATTGCTGGTCCTGCGCTGCTTGCGGCTGCTCTCCCGTTTCTTTGGCGCCGTAGAGCAGTGCGGCTGTACCTGCCGCTGTTGCCTTGGAGATGTCGACATGATCGTCACCGCTGTGAGCACTTTTGTCATGCCGAAGAGCAAAGGTTGATATGTATGTGCGCCGGAATCTGAGCTCGAGAGAGCTCAGTATTCTGTGTTCTTTTTGGAGAGAGAGACCGCGCACATTCTTACAATGTGATGGGATGCCAAGCGTGTCCGCGAAGGGTACACCTAGCAGGGCCTTGGCATGACAGATTCAAAGCATGGATAGGAGCCGGCTTGCCCCCTTCGCACCACTTCCTCGCTTCCCGCGCCTCCCCACACCTTCCCACACCTTGCCACACCTTGCCAGCTGACTGGGAAGCTGCCCACGCCGCCACAAGGTCCGGACTTCCCAGATCGCCCTGACCAACTGGTCGACCGGTCCCATCACCCTGACCGGCGCCGGCCGGCCGGCCGTCCTGACCAACTGGTCGACAATTCTCATCACCCCGACCGTCCCGGCGCCGGCGGCCCTGACCAACTGGTTGACACGCCCCATCACCCCCGACCGTCCTGACCAACTGGTCGACAGTGCCCATCACTCCAAGACCATCCTTCCGTGTCCTGGCCGGCCGTGACCAACTGGTCGACAATCCCCATCACCCTGACCGTCCCGGCCGTGACCAACTGGTCGACAAGTCCCTCACCCCCGGCCGTCCCGACCAACTGGTCGACAATTCCCACCACCCCGACCGTCCCGGCGCCGGC
>QXWJ01000017.1:0-115642 GCA_003614865.1 Arthrocladium fulminans
ACCTCGCCCTTCTTCTCCCCTCTCTTTTACACCACCGTCACCGGCACCGGCAGACCTCATCAGCAACCTCATCGACAGCGGCGTTAACACCAGCGTCAACAGCAACTCCATCGCCAACGACATCCGCCATCAACGGCGACCGCACCAGCAGCGGCATCGACAATGCCATCCACAGCAGCAACCCCAGCAGCACCGTCAGCGGCAACGACAACACCAACGGGCAACGGCAGCAGCAACGGCAACGTCAACGGCAGCAGCAACAGCGCCGCCGTCGACTGCAACGGCATTGACAGCAGCACCGTCACGGCAACGAAATCCGGCATCAACAGCAACGCCAACAGCAGCAGCAGCGTCCGCAAGCCATTGAGAGACTGTCCCCCGGGGGACGCCTTAACCCGACATCAACATCAACAGCAACGGCGTCAACAACAACAGCAGCAGCAACGTCAGCGGCATCAGCAACGGCAGCGTCAACATCAACGGGCAACGGCAACGTGAACGGGCAACGGCAACGGCAGCAAGCCGTTGTGAGACCGTCCCCCGGGGACGCCCTAACCCGACCTCATCAGCATCAACAGCAACGGCGGCGACAGCGGCAACGGCATCGACAGCAGCACCGTCGCCGGCGACGAAATCCGGCGTCAACAGCTCAGCAACCTCAGCGGCAACGGCAACCTCAGCAAGCCGTTGTGAGACCGTCCCCCGGGGGACGCCTTAGCCCGACCTCGTCAACATCAACAGCAACAGCAGCACCGTCAAGAGTAGCGGCGATGGCAACGTCAACGGCAGCGGGAACGTCAACGGGATCAACAACGGCATCAGCAGCAAGAGCAATACCGTCAGCACCGTCAACAGCAGCGGCATCCTCAGTAGCGCCATCAGCAACGTCAGCGGCAACGTCGACGGCAGCAGCAGCAACAACGCCGCCGTCGACAGCAACGGCATCAGCAACGACATCGGCACCAGCAACCTCAGCAAGCCGTTGTGAGACCGTTTCCCGGGGACGCCTTAGCCCGACCTCATCAACAGCAACAGCAACGCCATCAGCAACGCTATCAGCAGCGACAACGGCATCAGCGGCGGCATCAACAAGTCGTTGTGAGACCGCCCCTCAGGGGACGCCTTGGCCCGACCTCATCAACATCAACAGCAACACCATCAACGGCAACATCAGCACCGTCATCAGCACCGTCAGCGGCATCAGCGGCAGCACCATCACCAACGGGATCACCAGCAGCGCTTCCGTCGACAGCAACTCCATCAGCGACAGCAACGTCAGCAAGCTTTTGTGATCCCTTTCCTTCACTTCTCTCTTGTCCTCTCTTCTCCTCGGCCTTTTTCCCTTCCACATCTTCTGCAGCAGTCATCGCAGCTGGTGGCTGAGATCGCATGGTTTCGTTTACCGGCCCAACCCACTACCTGTGGTCTGGTCTGTGATACCAACAGAACTCAGTCTCGTCGCCCTTGCGGAATGCCATCGTGCGCCAAGCTATCGTGATTGCGTCCCTAGGGAACGCAAACAGTTTGTTCGCCTGCCTGGTGAGAAGCTTCCTGGGTAACGCCAGTCCTGGCCGACCCTGACAAGCATGACTGCCTCTGGGAATTCTCTTGCCAAACCTCTCGTTCGGCTTTTCTCACTTTCGCGAGCCGCCGTGATTTCCTCCCTTTGTCATGACTCTCTGCATTGGCAAAGACAGTCAATTCGACACCACAGTACCCGATAAGTAAAGGTGCCCAAACGGCAAGGGCGAGAAAACCGGTGAGGAGCCTTCACCAAATCCTTCTGTGCGGCTTTGACCTTCGATTCTCCATTCTCAAAGCCGTCAGGTCCAGCCAGGAGACTGGGCATCACGCCAGATCTTGAAGATTGAAGGCAAAACCTACCTGCGCCATTCCTGCGGTACAAGTTGCCAAGGTCAACTGCTTCGTGCCACAAGGTGGGGAATCGGGCATACTTGCCATCAGTGCGTAGGAGGCCGTTGTAAATGGGAAAACATGTGGCAGAGCGGTGAAATCATTGGCCTTTCACAGGCAGGCGGCAGGACGCTCAGGGCTGGTGGCAAGAACGTGGGAAATCCGGCCATGTCGTCATTCAAAAAGCCGCTGTCCGGTCCGCCAAACCGGGCACGACGTGAGCAGTCATTTACACCTCGAGATCGGCGTCTCGTAGGCGCTCCTGCACAGATTAATATCTGTGAACGGTTTCTGGCGGAATGGATATCCATGTGGCGTGACATGGACAGTTGCAGAGGTTTTGAGAACATCGCGGAGGCGTTGCCGTGTGGCAGCATGTGTGGGCGGCTTGCCTCTCATCATTCCGGCAGATGCTTCTCCAACTGCTGCCATGGGGAGTCGTGGCTCACACCTGGGCTTGGCACAGAGCTCTTCAATGATTTTGGGCTTTGCAATGGCGGAAACTCGGTATTGGTGTATTTGTGGCTCCGCAACTACAGCGGTAGTCTATGTTTGGACTCTGATAGATCCTCTTTCTCATGGTCAACGGCCCATCACGGTGTAGGAGCGCGCGGAGAGGGAATCTTGACAAGTCACCAGATGTGACGATGATTTCAGCATGAGGGCGGACGTGATTAGTAATGGGATTCAAGACCTTGGACGACAGCGTTCGGCTCAGCCTGCGAGGAGCTTGCACGGCTTCGAGTTTGTGTGACCATCCTGGGTTTTTCCGTGTGAATGATCAGAAGATGTCTATTCACGAGAAGCGACATGACGGCGGAAGTATGCTCGTCACACCACAATGAGTGGAGGATTCTTCCAGAGAGAAACAACAGAACCGCAAAACATCAGCTGACAGGAGAGATATACGAGGAGGACTTCCGGAGGGACGCAAATAGTCATTTGGCGAAGCTCAACGGTGCTCTCCCTGACAGGGCCTTGTGGAGGACGTGCGGTAAAGGCTGTAGGCTGTGCTCTCAAGCTCCCGGACATCCTACCTCCATCCGCCATCGTGAATGAAGCTCGCTTTGCCATCGGGTCTGCCACATCGTGATTCGACTGCTACTGGAATTTCCATCCTGTGCAAGGGGGAATTCAGCGCCGACTCAAACTTCTGCGCCTTCTCTCCAAAGAGTCCTCGCCACCAGCGACAGTGGCCAGGGCCAGACATTGCTGTAAGAGCAAACATAGTCGACGTATCCGGGCAAACGATCTTCCAAGAAAACCACCAGACGCTCCACCGTGATCCAAACCCGACTGAATACATATGTTCAAACATGCTTCCGCCGCAGGAAATACAGAAGCATCTATTTCCGTAATAGTGATGGGCGTCAGATAGTCTGCTTCACCGTCCAAGTGGCAAAGCAATGGGAACGTGGCGGCATACCTTGGTGCCACTCACTGTGCAATTAAGCCGCAGCCTACTGACCGTCCCAGCGCAATCGTGGTTTCCACCCCTACTGCCAATATCTCTGCAGCAAGGACGAGGTTTCTGTCATTCAGTGTAGTTTTCAGACACTGAGTCATAACTGCCCGTCCACCGAAAAATGCCATCAACATCTTGTGAATCCAGCAACTCATCACAGTCCACGATCATGTTCAGAAACTGCGTATACAAATGAGTGTCCTCCTTCTGTTCAGTCGGCCTCGCATGCTGCTCTGTGCCGTAGAGCAGAGTGGGTATGTCATTGTGTGGCGTCCGAATCCAATGACATGGCGCAGAGCTCTTTCAGAACACAGGAATTGAGATTTTGGCACTGTCGATTTCGAGACAATCTCGGACAATGTATCACACTCTCGTATATGTCCTCCAAACTCTCCCAAAGGTCATTGTGCAAAGGATTAGCTTGCTCAAATTGATCCACGGAGGCGACAATGTCGGCCCTGGCTGCAAGAGTATCAACAAGTTTGATTGGAACATGGGCGTTTTGAAGAAAATCAGTCGGCATTCCTCGAAGGCGCTCACAGCTTCAACTTGGCGCCCACATTGGTATCGGCACCTGATCACAATAGTAGGGCAGGAAAAACACACCGCCCTTTTTGTCAAAACGACACATTCTAAGCCGCGCAGTGATTCGAGATCAAAGTCGTTAAGTGGAACAATGGATGGTGGGCAGACGTCATTTAGGCCGGCAGGTCGTCGAGAAAGTTGCCCACAGAGTGATCGGCAGCCGCGGACAGTTGCAGCACAGGCGCCAAAATGGGGTTTTGTCCAAGGCCCAAACGTACCTGGGTGAGAGCGCGAGTGCTTCCACCAGTAAAAGATTCAGTAGAGCCACAGCGGCCATCCCATGAGTGCCACCGGACCCATGAAAGGGAATTCAGCATGAAGGTGAAACAAGGGGCGGAAATCGAGCGTGCGCGTATGAGCAGAAAAGTCGGACAAGTCCCAGCCAAGGGTGGTCTCGGTATAGTCCTGCATCATTCTGCATCAAAGCATTATCCGAGTATGGAGGAAGGCTGGAATCGTGAGCCAAGAGAGCCACGACAAGTAGCGGATCGTCATCGAATGGTCCATCATGGGCATAGAGCACGAGATGGACATTGTAAAGGCAAAAAGTTGAGGAAGAGAGGGCTCGGGAAGACCCTGCACAGATGTTGTTGCCTACCATAGGAGACATGATGCAATGCCCTCAGAATATTTCATCCTCTCGAATGCTGATTTGGCGCCCTAAAGGCCAGATTCAAAGGCTGGTGTTCGGCGCGCCCTGTCGAATTCGATAAGCAGCTGCGCTCCGCAGGAAGTCACCTCGAAAAGGTCAAGATTCCGAGCTCGTTCGACCAGACGCACCATGCGGAATTTCTTGGTCCTGCTGGATTTTCAACAGTAGTTGCCAGCGAGGATAACCCATCAGGTAGTTGAACCACGTCTTTGCAAGCTCTGTTGGTTGAACCACGCCTTTGCAAGCTCTGTTGGTTGAATCACGCCTTTGCAAGCTCTGTTGGTTGAACCACGCCTTTGCAAGCTCTGTTGGTTGAATCATGCCTTTGCAAGCTCTGTTGGTTGAATCAAGCCTTTGCAAGCTCTGTTGGTTGAATCAAGCCTTTGCAAGCTCTGTTGGTTGAACCACGCCTTTGCAAGCTCTGTTGGTTGAACCACGCCTTTGCAAGCTCTGTTGGTTGAACCACGCCTTCGCAAGCTCTGTTGGAGAGCCACATGCTGAACATCATGTCAAGCTCAATATGGTCGATCTCCAGTGCATGAACCCTTGTTATCTTACGCTGCTGTTAAGATAAGGGGAAAAGGACCCAGCAACGTTCTGCGCCACGATGCCATCGACCATGTCAAACATTGAGGTCCGTTTCGTGTAGGTAATTGTTCGGAGAAGTGGCGGAAATTGACCATATGCCAAGTTCGGAAGGACACAACTGTTCAGCCGGAACATCCATCTGTGGCCATCGTCATCTGAACTGAGAGAGCTTTTCAAGGATTCCAATCACTTTGTCGCACACGGATGTCTGCCATGCGGGCCTGCGAGCCGGGATCACTTCGTCAAGGTCATGTCTGGTCGACCCCGGCGTAATCGCCTGGTTTTGGTCTGGAAACGGCATCCCACAAAGGACTGTACAGACATAAAGTCCATGTTTCGGCACAGCGTCTCTTGGCTCCCGAGTGTTTCACATGCTGATGCCTTTCAATCTCAGTTTCAAGGTCTTCTTCTTGAGTAACACGATCCCAAACTCTGACCATTCTGCTCCAAGAAACGGATGCGAGGGAGGGGCAAATATCTCAGATGATTTAACGTAGACGCGAGTCTAGACAGCAATTTAAAAATCTGAGTCTGCAGTTGTCGTCGGAAGAATGTGCGCGATGAGACACGACAATGCCCAAGCAAAAAGGCACCCATCTCTGGCATGTCGAGGGTATGGACCCTAGGTTTCTCAGCATTGGAACCATGCTCTTTGACTAGAGGAATCCAAAGCGCCTCGAACAGTACCAACATCCTGAGCTCAAGCCAAGAGAGTGTCCTCCCACCCTATTCCCGGAGACAAGGGCCTGGCTGCCAAAAAGGGCGCAACGACCAAGAAATATGTTGGGAAAGACTATCGCGAGAACGAGTGGCTGAGCAAGAACAAGGGAGCAAAGCACGCGTTTGGAGGCGAGTTGCTGAATCTGGCCGAAAGGGGTGCATCCTGGGGCAAGCAGGAAATGATGGTCGTTGACGATGCAGGATCCCAGATTGAAATGCTCAAGCGAGCACCCTCACAATCACGTGCCCATACGAGGAACCTGTAGACTGGCTCCTGTGGGTTGATCTTGCAGACGCAAATTGCTTTCTTCTTTACCAACTCTGAAGATTTCCTCAACCGCCTTGTCCTCACTCCCACAGCGTCCGATGGGCAGAAATGGCTGTGTTCTCGCCTTGCAGTCTCCTGAGGGGTATGGATCGGAACAATGCCACATTTAGGCACCCAGAAATCTGGATTTTCACAGGACTTTTATGCCATCAAAAACGGTCAGTCGGTGTGGCACTCATCACCGCCGAAACTGATGTGAGTGGCACCGTCACCTTTCCCGCTTCCTGCTCAGTCCAACGGCAATATCATGGTTGCTTGCCTTGGACCCTGGTATGCGGTTCTAGACGTCAACCGGCAATGCCGTCAAAGCCGGTCAGAGGATCTTGGGACAGAAGATTTGGGACAGAAGATTTGGGACAGAAGATCTTGGGACAGAAGATTTGGGACAGAAGATTTGGGACAGGATATTTGGGCCAGAAGATTTGGGCCAGAGGATCTTGGGACAGAAGATTTGGGCCAGAGGATCATGGGACAGAAGATTTGGGCCAGAAAATTTGGGCCAGAAGATTTGGGCGGCTCAATTCCAACGACTCAATGTCAAGGACGTGGTACTTGGCAATACCACAACCTTCTTACCCACCAAGTGCCTTTACTGAATGCTTTCAGCACCGCGTAAGACAGAGCCGAACGGAACCGTGGTTGACATTCGTATCTCGCTGGAAGAGCCACACACCTTGACCCAGAAAGTCGATTCCAAAGAGGAGTCCTGCGACGAGCAATTCTGAGAGAGTTGTTGGACAGATTGTGGTCGAAAAACTCAAGCTCGCATATGCTGGCCACAAACTCCCATAGGATGCATGACGCAGGTCAGCCGAGAGTGAAGAGGCGAGCGCAGCTGAGGGGGCCAATTCGGCGAAAGGAAAACGTGGACGTTCGAGAAACCTTCATTATTCTCAGGTTGTGTCAAATATGCATGACGAGACTTCATCGTGCACACCAAGTTCCACAACCACGATAGCAAAAGGTTCTCGGCCGGTGGCGTCAGAAGTATCGGGCGTTGTAATAGGGTCAAGGTTAAAGCTTAGTCTAATTGTTAGCGACACTACCTCCCGACTCCCACCAGACTCCTGCGAATTCGCTCTGCCGCATACATCGCTCGACTCACTTCACCGCAACAAGATCCTCCAGCATGCGGTCAATGTATTCCCTCTGCTCCTCCAGAAAGGCCCTGGCGGCATCCAAATCAAAGTCCCGCTTCGAGTCGTGCCTGGCTCGGACCCTCCTCAGCTGCTCTCTCATCCGATCCTCTAGAGTCTGAAGCCGATAGCTCGTGTACTGGTAGTAGAGCTCAGGGACGTTACTGATGCCTCGCATGCCGACGATTGTGCTCTCATCTCTGACCATAGGGTCCTTGGGTCGGAAGGCGCAAATCATGCTTATTCGTTCTCGGCCGCCGAGGGCTTTCAAAGCTTGATGCTCAAGGTATCGTCCTTGCATCACGACGGCGGTGCCCTGCAGATCCATGTTAGCGACGACTCCAGAGGATTGGTGAGATCGACATGCCATGGCTGGGCCTCTCATCTTCATGACGCTGCCGTCACCAGTGCGGATGGCGGTCTCTCCACCGACCATGCCGGTGCAGTCGGAGAGCATGGTCACGCAGACAAAGGGCACACTATCGAGATGCCAGCCAAACGCTGACGTCTCCTCGTCTTCCTCCGCCTCTGACGTGGCCACGTCACCTCCAATCTTCGGCGGAGCCAACTCAACGGCCTCCTCGTCATCCTGGACGGAGATGTTGACATGGCCAGTGTCATAGGCCCAAGCCGGGACAAGCTCGATACCAGCAATCTTGGAGACGGCACTCAGGACTTGGGGGTGATGCCAAGCATCATAGATGAACGGTGCATACCTGATCACGAGGATTAGCATGTCGGTGATGAAGGGCGAGCCTTGGGACATACTCGGGACATTCACCACGGATCATGTTCGCAGTGAAGCTGGAGGCATACTGGCAGTTCTCGAGGACAGGATCGCTGAAGAGCTCGGCTCTCATTTGTCGAATGGCTTCTTTGGAGAAGAGTGGAAACGGCTCGGAGATGGCGGTGTCAAAGAGGCCTTCAAGTCCGAGCTCCTTCATTGTGTAGATCTTGCCAGGGGGCACAAAGTTGAGATGCGTCTCCGCATCAAATGGCTGCCTATCCGGGATGCGGGCACCCTCAATCAAAGACCGAGGCAGTGGCTTGGTCGGGCGCCGAGCAGGCTTGTATTGATCGGGAGAGGTAGGCAGGGGAGGCCGTCGGCTCTGGGTCACGGTCACGGTCATGGTAGCCATGGCGAGAGATTGTAGAAGCCTGGCGAATGTGTGAGAATGTTGATGGAATTTGCTGATGTAGAGCGCAGTGTCAGTGAGGCATCATGTGCCTTCGCACCCGCCGTGAAACGGCGCCTAATGACAGCTCAGCGTACTGTGGAGGTCTGGTCTCTGGTTGAGTCGGACGCGTAAACTGAGTTCCATGCTAGAGTCAGACTTCACAAATGATGCCCAACACTCGTCGTCTAATGATGAGATGGACGACTCCTTCACACAAACTCCCAGAGTCGATGTGACCTGCAAACCCTTTGCTGGACGAGGACAAGCAAGCACTGGAAGGGCGCCAAGTTAGCGCACCGGTCTTTGTGTGATGAAGAGCTAAATTGGACAAATTAGTGATTTCGCAAAGCCATCAGATGATGCTTTCCAGAGCTCATTCATCTTTCCTATCTCAAAACATGCCACGTGCCATGGCCTTCACCACGTGCCCTGGCCTTCACCACGTGCCCCTTAGCTCCATGCTTCAGAGTTCTAGAACCCCCGCTTCTCTATAGCCTGAAATTCTCTTCTGCAAATGACGAATCATATCCGAGCGGACATGAAGCATAGCTCCCCACAAATCTTGCCCGCCGCCAAGCATCCAAATCGGGAAGGTGAAATGAGAGCATGCCCCAATGCCCGTATTGGAAAAATTGTCCGGCTCAGGCACAAAAACATTCAGGTGAATTGTTCCAAATGGCCTTTATGATTGGGATACGTGACAGGATCCTATCTGACTCTGCCCGATCATGGAACCCTGGAGCACAAAGGGGCAGATTGCTGATCCTTTGTGTGACCATGTCTTGTCTACCCTACCTTTCCTCAAAGCGATGCAATGCTCGATGTGGTGGTTATTGGAGCAGGCCTAAGTGGTCTGTCGGCGGCATACTCTGCTCAACAGGCTGACTGTTCAATTGTGGTGGTGGAAGCTCGTGATCGTGTTGGGTGACAAGAGTGTCTCTGGCTCCGGGTCGTGGATGCGCTGACCTTGGTGCTGCTTCAATCAATGAACAACACAACTGCAAAGATGGTCATACGCGCAGCAATGCGGCCTGAAGGCGGTCAAGCAGTGAGTCGAAGGACGCGCAGTTGTGCATGAAACTGCTGATGGTCGGTTTGAATATCCGTGGCATCACATCTGAGGTGAGCAATACGCAGTCTCCGCACTCAACATCAGACAACTAAACGGTCGGTACCAGTTTTCAGCAGAAGACAAGAAGAATTTGGAGCTGAGTCCTCGGGCCCATCGTCAGACGAGGACTGCGTTTCTCTGCACTAGGACGTTCGAATCTTGGTGCACGCCCAACGACGACACGCATGGTCAATCTGTGGTCACAAGTGATGTATGGCGTGGAGTCTAACGAACAGTCGGCGGCCTGGTTCATCGACTACTGTCGGCGGCCTGGTTCATCGACTACTGCTGGCAGCCTGGTTCATCGACTACTGCTGGCGGCCTGATTCATCGACTACTGCTGGCGGCCTCTTCTCCATCCGCGCTGATGATTCGACCGGTGGCAATTACGTGCGGTTCCAAAAAGGCAAGACACCCCATGCTCAAGCATTGACGCAATATGGCTAACAATCCATACCTAGGGGATCGCCCCGCTGGTCGGAAGCAACATTCACCTCTCTTCCCCTGTCGTCTCCATCAGAAACCTGTAAGAATGTGCGCGATCACTCTCCAAAAAGAACACAGAATTCTGAGCTCCCTTGAGCTCAGATTCCGGCGCACATACATATCAACCTTTGTCTGCTCTTCGGCATGACAAAAGGAGACATGGAAGGGGCGTGGCGTTCGGGGCGAGAAAAGTCTCCGAGGCGATCAATCAGGCACCACGAGCGCAGCTTTGAGTAGCAAGACTTCTTTTGCATCCGACATCTCTAGATATTTCCTCTTGCGGCTTCCTCTTGCGGCATTGGAGGGGAAGATGTAATTCACAGACCATGACAATGCCACACAATAGTATCATGCCTTTCATGCCTTTCATTTTCGGTGGACTTTCCTTGCTGGGACGGTCCGGATCAAAGTTGCTCCAGCGAGTAGAGATGCCGCCGATTCCGATGATCATTTGTGGGTCATGACCCTACCAGATGCCCAGTCTGCTCCGCAAAGTCAAAAGCCGCGTCTTCACTCCAAATCTTCATCTCTTGCGCAACACAATCTCAAAGAGAATGACAACGCCGAGTATGTGTTCGGGAACCGCAATTGGTACGAGGATTTCCGCTGAAACAGTCGCTCCGACAAATTAGATGGCCCGAGGCAAGCGTGCATACGTTCCGAAAGTGAGAGGTGAGTGTCATGACAATTCTTCCGAGGTGGCGACACTCCTGATCTTCGATAGGCTGCTATGAGTGCTCACAACGCCGTGTACATTGTGACAGAATAGAGCCAAGTTGTGCCAAATGCGCCGATAGAGGCATTCGGTGCTCGGGCTTTGGCATCAGATACCGGTTCAAGGAGGATGTGATTTCGAAAGGTAGGGCTTATGGGAACCGTGAATCGCGGCTGCGCCACTGCAGCGCAATCTCAGATGCTAAAGGCCGTAGACTTGGAGAAAACGGGACTATGCTGGAGTCTCACACCAATGCTGCGGCGGATCAAGACATATACGACGACCACACCGATTCCCCAACGTGGTCCAGCATTTTCGGCCAACGAGACGATGACACCAATACCGCATCAGAGATCACTGCAGTGGCGCCAGATGAGATGGCATCTCTCTTGACCAGCCAAGTCTCCGTGCGACGCGCAACTGAAGAGGGATTCAGCATGTCCGAAAATTCGCTCGGCATGCTCGAGCCTTGGAAAGAATACTTGCTTGTTTACTGTACGTTTCCCTCACACTGTGGAGAATGAATGCTCACCCCTCTAGTCTCGGATAAGATCGCTTTGGAATTGGTGGCAATCGACGGCCTTCACAACGGCTGGCGATATCTGATCCTGCCCATCGCACACATCGATGAACTGATACGGGATGCCGTGTTGTCAGCATCAGCCTTCCATTTCTCCGCAAACGTCGATGACCGCCTGTTCAAGGCCAATGCCATCTACCACAGTGCCATCCACAAACTGCGGCAAAGACAGGATTTGAAGGCGCAAGATACCACGGGAAAGCAGGTTGTCGTGCTGGCTTTAGTTGTGCTCCTATCGACTGTTATGGTGAACGGAGGCTCCGACTTTCGCACCATATTCAAACTGATGGAAACAGCTCTGAGCGCTATTGGAGGCGAAGAAGCACTGATGGAGGGAGAACTGGGACTTTTCCTGGTGAGGCAAATCCGAAAGTGAGGTCCCCTTCGAGGCAGTCGCGTATGCATGCTAACATGCGGAAGATTCCGTGGCTACGCTTCACCACTTCTCAGCCAGGCTGCAGGCGTGGCAAATTTGAGTCTGACCGCTTCAAGCAGGCCGTCGACGGCAAGCGGCTGGGAATGTTTCCGGTCCTGCTACCAGTCATATCCCAACCTTTCAAGCTCCATGTCACTCCTCTATGACCTCAACGAGCAAGCGTGCAACATTTACGTAACACGAGGGCTGTCAGGACCCAAAGGTCCAGCATTGACCGACCTGGTGGAGAAATTCAAGAACACGCTGGAAACCGTTCCCCCTGGCTGCCCAGGAGAACATGTCCTCGTGTGGTCGATTTTTATCGCGGCGTTGGAGAGCACTACACCAGAACACCAGGAATACTTCACAAATGCTCTTCTCAAACACCACAAACGGAATGGCTTTGCCAATATCCCCATGGCTCTACAGCAAATGAGAAGGATATGGAATCAGCACACGGAGCAGGACTGGACCACGCTCCTTCCGGAGTTACAAATATTTATCGTATAGGGCGACGAGTCGTGCGGATCCCTGGCAGAGATGTCATTGATGATAGCCGGCTCATGAATCCACATCAGCCGGAGAGGATAAGTCAATCTGGCGGCATTTGTGTTTGTCATTGCAATCGTAGGAAAAATTTGAAAAGGCCGCATGAAGTCTACGTTGCCTGTGATAGTTTCACTCGTTGATCAGGATATGAAGAGATTATTCCACCACTTCTCGTTCCTGCTCTTCTTGCCCTTCCACCACTTCTCATTCCTGCTCTTCTTGCCCTTCCACGTTCGGCATTGATCGCCTGTGCTCACGGTTGGGTTGGGCAGTAATCGAAATCTCGGCAACATCACATTGCAATAGTACAAAGAGCTGCTCATAGTGTGCAGTTGATCAAGTCGGCCAGGCACAAAATCTGTCCTGAACCTTTGCTGATAGGCATGCGAGACGCCACCATGACCTCATCTAGCAGCCCATTCAAATGTGGCGTCGGTAACTCCACATTCCGTCATCGTGTGGCGGGGGTGGTTCATTAATCAAATGACTTTCGGTGCTGGAGCATCCGAAATGATAACCAACGCTGATTGCAACCATATCCGCCCCAATCTTTCCGGACTTGTTGGCCCTGTCAGACTTCATCCTGTCGGGAATTTGAGCAACGCTGCAATGGGCCAAATGTCTCTTCTCTCGTCACCTGCGCCGTATCGTTGACATCACCCAGAATGACAAATTCGTGGGAATTCATGCCAATGGATGGTGGCCGTTTTCCACCTAGCAGGACCTTCGCGTTCTTGCTGAGAGCGTCGCTGACGCGCTGTTCTACCTCTGCCGCCACATTGGTCAAGGGGCCATGAGTAACGGAGTCGTCAACACCATTGCCAATGCGAAATTTCTTGATTTCCTCCTCAAGCCTCCCGCCAAGTCGATTGCAGATATCGTCCTGCGCAAATATGCAGTTGGCGCACACACAGGTCTGTCCAGTTACCTTGAATTCGCTGACGAGGACACTGGTAATCACCACCTCCAACTCTGCGTCATCGAAAACGATGAACGCAGCATTGTCTCCCAGCTCGAGAGTCAGCTTCCTCAGCGTGCTACTCGACTGCCGCATCTACAACTTGCCAACTCTGGTGGAAACGGTGAGCGATATCCCTTTCACAGTACCCGACCCGCTCATGGCAAGTCCGGGCTATGAGTGTTGTCCAATGCCGTCACAACATTGAAAACGCCCTTGTGTACAACCACACGCTCAACTAGCACGGCGAGAGCTTTTGAGGAAAAGGGACGTCAGCCTATCCGACCTGAGTACTGTAGTACATCCAGCGGCAAGGGCTGCGGTCAGTCTCCGTGCACCTCTTGCCATGGGAAAGTTCGAGGGAATACCGACAATTTTTATGGCGATTCGAATCCTGCTGCTTGGGTTGCTATGACAGCATCTCCGTAGCTTCGAGCGGCCTCCTCCCCAAACCATTCAGAAAAGCAGACAGAAAATAAACCTTCACCCCCAGCGTCCGCCCTAGTCTTTCCGTTCTCGGCAGGATAGCTTTGGCTGGATCTTCCCCGTTCTCGACCAAGATTATCAAAACGCCTCATAGAACTCGCCCTCACCGTCATCCAGACATCGGCATCCACGTTGGCAGTGCTTCGGACGCAGATTCGATACCAATTCAGATTGTTTGTAGTCAATTCAGGCGACAGCGACGTATGCCCAGCTGACCAAGATTCATAGATACAGCAAATTTCAGCTCCGGCCGTGAAATTTGGACAGGAGCAGAGATCAATCACCTTTTCAACATTACACAAGCATTCGTTGTTGGAATAATCGCGTTATGGGAATACGCTTTGCCCTCCAAACTTGCAATTCTATTAACGAGCGCCGACTGTTTTCCAATCACGTCACGCACCTTTTCATCTCCAAGCGTATCGTTGCGTTGGCGGCGGCCTTTATGCCGTCGCCACCGCCACTGCCACCGCCACTCGTTCATGTACAAGGACAACTATCGATACTCCGTCGGGAAAAGCGCGTGTTGACTTCAGAACTTCCGGCGCCAGCTGAACGGGATCTTTGTCACCGCAGGCTCAAACCGCAGATTTTCTCCCCATAGATCGTGAACTACCAGCGATATGAGCTTCATTGTGTATATGAGCGTGTTGGTCTCAACCTCTCCGTGCTCCACGATTCTTCAACGAGTTTCAACTGACTCGCGCTCAAGTGTGCTCAAGCTGAGCTCTGTGAAACAATCACTTACTGCAAACGTGGTGTAGAAAAGACCATTAAACAAGATGCAGATCACCATCTATCTCATTGCCATGATCGCAGTCATCGGGGGCGCACTCTTCGACTTCGATGTGGCATCGCTATCTGCTCTCTACGCAAAACCCACGACTCCTCAGGGGTCTGACTCTCCAACGATAAGCTGAATCTACTTCTAGCCTCGGTACCCAGCAGTACAGATGCTATTTCAATCAGGGTCCTGACGGGCCAGGCTTCAACGATAGCACCCTCTGCTCAGGCCCCAATGCAGCAACACAAGGAGGCATCACATCTGCGATGTCAGGAGGCTCGATCGCATCAGGATTCTTCACAGATGTGGTCGGTCGTAAGCGATCGATTCAGGGTGGATCCATCTTCTGGTATGATTAAATCCGATGCGAGTACAAGTGACGAGATAGCTGACGACGATGCCCAGGGTGATCGGATGCATTGTGATGGCCGCCTCGCAGAACATCGGCATGCTCATTGTCAGCCGCTTCATCAACGGCCTCGCAGTCGGCATCATCTCCGCTCAGTTCCCTGTTTATATGTCTGAGCTTGCACGACCCAGTCATCGAGGCATGATCGTCGGTTGCCAGCAATGGGCGATCACATGGGGCATATTGATCATGTATTACATCGGATACAGCTGCTCCCATCTCCCAGGAAACCTTTCGTTCCGACTTGCATGGGGTCTCTGATGGCCATTCCGGCATTGATTATCTTCGCCGCGTTGTTCTATATTCCAGAATCCCCGCTTGCGAGCAGAAATCGCTACGATGAGGCTCATGAGGTTCTGGCTCTGGTGCACGCCAAGGGAAATCGGGGCAACCCTTTCGTTCAAGCTGAGGTCCTGGAAATCAGAGCAACGATTGAGATAGAGACACACGGCAACAACACGTCGTACCTAGCACTTTTGAAGCCCGACATGGTCTGGCACTCCCACATCGGAGTCTTCACCATGATCTAGTGCCAGTCACCATGATCTAGTGCCAGTTGACGGGAATCAACGTGATTATGTATTGTGAGTACGAAAGCAGGTTGCACCTCGAGACATTTCTGACGATACGGACAGTCATCGTTTTCGTCTTTGCAATGGCCGGAATCGAGGGGCAATGCAGGTCTTATTGCAGGCTCAATCAGCTACGTGATCAACATTGTCACAACTGTACCGATCCTACTGTTGATGGACCGCGTCGGTCGACGATTGCCCATTTACCATTGGAGGTCCAGCACGAGCCACATGATGGTTCGCAAGTGCCGGGTTGATGGCTGCCTATGGCCATGCAGCACCACCTGGTGGTGTAGGCGGCATCTCCTTACAGAAATGGGTCATCTCCGGAGCCGCGTCCAAGGCGGTCATCGCGTGCTCCGTCCTCGTGGTTGCCTCATACGCATCACTTGTGGGTCCAATTACTTGGTTCGTCGCTGCTCCCTGTTCCAATCTCTCTTCTATTGCCAGGTGCTGACATTATGACTACAGGGTCTACCCGCCCGAGTTCTTTCCTCTTCGCGTTCGAGGCAAGGCGGCCTCAGTCTCCGTGGGGACGATGTGGCTCACGAATTTCGCGGTGACTTACTTCATCCCACCCGCATTCGAGAATATCAAATGGAAGACGTACATCATCTTTGGAGTTGCCAACTTCGCAATGGCTGTTCACGTCTTCCTTGCCTTTCCTGAGACTGATGGCGAGACCCTTGAGGAGGTCCAAACTATCGTCAAGTCCAAAATACCAGCCTGGAAGACAAAGACGGACAGGAACCGGGTTGTTGTCTGGGACCACGGGAATGTCGACTCAGAACAAGTTGCGGATGCTCTTCCCAGGAATGCTCTTGAAATGATACAAAAGGTCGAGGCCACCAAAGACAGAGTGGAGGAGATCGAGGACGTGTCGCACTGAAGCAGCGGAGACTAGAGGAGCACGCCTGTGTTTTGTCTACATCACTAAACGTTTTCGGCGATGGTGGTGCTGTTTGCGAAGCATATTTTAGCGGGAGGAGAAGGGCTGACAGTTGCCCCTCCGCGGCGCATGGTGCTATGATACCGTTACAATTCCATTCGTGGCATTCCCATCCTGTCCTCACTGATATCTGTCGCGGGTCGCAGACTCAAGCCATGATAACCCTCTTTGAAGTCGTGCACGCGAGTCATGGACTCATAAGGACGTCTTTAATGTGCGAAGAACGATGTGATATGTTAAGCAATGTTATGAGAGTGTGAGCAGCTAGAATTGTGGTGCTTGGGAAAGACCACGCAAGCTTAGCACATTTCACTTCCCCCACCACATTTGTCGCTACCGTACTCTGAAGAGGCGCACTGGTGCTTCCTTGATTCCAGTTTCAAGCTCTTCCTTGCGTGATCAAGAACCTGGAAATCTGCTGGAGCGTTCACAAAGAGACTTGATCTTGCCGGTCCCGTCGGCCGAACCATCGCCACACTGACACCTATTCAAAGTCATTGGTGTCGACTTGTCACATCTATTTCTTGATATCCTACTGATGCCTGCCCGCTGCATTTGCACCTCCATCCACGAGCATATGAGCACCGGTCACATACGTTGATTCATTACTGAGCAACCAAGCCGTCATGTAGGCAAATTCTTCCAATTCGCCAAAGCGATCCATTGGCACTGCTGGTGGCGGAATGTCCGAGTCTCTGCGGCCGCCTCGCATCATCGGCGTGTCAATCACTCCTGGCATGACGGTATTGACCCTGATCCTCCGTTTTCCGACTTCCAGTGCGGCACTCTTTACCATTCCATTGGCTGCGTGCTTTGATGCAGTAAAAATAGCTCCGTTCTGGAAGCCGCGCTCCGCATACATGCTGGTGATATGCACTATGCTGCCCGGTTCTTCCAAGAAGCCTGGTTGCAACATTCGTTGCAGGATGAAGTATAGCGCTCGAACGTTCAAGTCCATGATGAAGTCAAATTCGGCCTCGTCGGTATCTGTGATGAGCTGCTAGCCTAACTTGTGGCCGCCTGCGCCGGCAAAGTTGGCGATGCCGTCCACCTTGCCAAACTTCTCTTTGGTCTGGTCGAGGAACTCCCGAATGGATTTCTGGTTCGTAACGCTGACGGCCTCAGCGATGACTTTGCTACTTTCTTCGTCGTCTAATTAGGTGGTGAACTGTGTGAGGAGAGTCTTGTTGATGTCGCAGATGCCCAGCTTCGCACCTCTGGCCAGCTGTACCTTTGTAGTAGCCAAGCCCATGCCGGAGGCTGTGCCCGTGATGATGTATACTTTGCCCGAGTGTGAAGTCATGTCTGCGGTTGTTCAGGTCGCTCCGAATAAGGTGGGAGTGTCCAAGCAAAACGAGACGACTCGATGATGATGTATTGCTACCTACTGGAATCGAGCAACTGAGACTAGTGATACAGACCTTGGCGTCAAGGAAACGCGGCTCAAATTCTGGCCGTGAAATGCGGCAAATTAGGCGAACTCCATCCCCGCCGCATCGATCGCGGGTCGAAAGAAAGTTAAATAAGCGTCTGGTCAATAAGCATCGGGAGGTAATTTTCGGCCGATGGCTCCCTGTTCAAGCTTCCAAGGATGTCTCCCCAAATGCCTTGGTGTCATCCCTGAGGGCTCGAGCACTAACGCTCTTCGACCACGACCTTGAACTTCGCCGTCCGAGTCATTTGCGCATTAGAATCACAAAGCCGATGATCCTTAGAACAACGGCTGGCTCATGCAAATGTAGCTTTCGCCACGGTCAGAACTCCACTCCATCGGTAGACCTTCCCCGATGTGGATCGCATGTCGGCATTGCTCCACGGAGGCGAGCCACTGAGAGCTGCTTGGTTATTCACTCTCTCAAGTCTGCTTTGCGGTCCTCGGGCTCTGGCAGCTCAGCACCACAAAAATCATACGGAAGAAGTTAAAAGTCTGGCGTACTCGCTAACTGCCGGGGTACTTGCTGTCCAAAACTCAGTGATGCCTAAGCTCCCAACAATCAACGTTGTCAGGCTGCAGTCAAATGATTCCCAAGCAGCTGCTGACTGCGTCCCTCCACATCTAATTTTATCATGATTTCAGCCATTCTTCACGGAGTGGATTGCCTGCCGCATCAACTGGCTCGCAAGCACATAGGATGCCAATCAGTCTCACGGGCTTTTCGGTCGAGAGGTTTCTCCATTTGTGCAATGTGGCTCTTTGTACCACTGAATCCTGGGAGAACCCATCAGTATTAACCGTTCATGCGACAATACTCTTCGGACTCACTCCAGACTTCAATTGCACCCTTTGGCCTGAATCCAGCTCCATCTCAAGCTGCCCTTCGATGAGTATTGTAAAGTCCACGCTCACAGTCCTGTGCAAGGCTGTCTCGGCTCCTGGTCCAAGTTCAAAATAGGTCATGAGCACTCCATTTGGCAGCGACGTCGCCTGGCCCGCATGAGAAGCCTCATTTTGATTGCTGTCCGGGGAGAGGAAGGACTCTAAGTCCACGTCATTGGCAATACTGGCAGGCACCGAAGCCAGAGCGTAGGCTCGAGCTACTGTGCCATTCGCGAGTGGTCGGCAAGCGAGAGCAGTGTCTTGTGCAAGAACCGCTCTGCCGGAAGCGTCGAGCGTTGTGAAATATCGTTTGTATTGGTCCATCTGAGCTGAGCTTTTGGTCAGCGCGGACTGGGACACAGGTGGTTGTACCGAGTCCTCCCAGAACGGCAGTTAAACATAAAGGACGAGCCAGATTCGATAGTTCCCTATTGCATTCCGGTTTGATCTGCTGAGGTTGTGTACAAAGCTAGGCAAGCAACCTTGGAAGAGAAGACGTGAGTCGGACGAAGACTTTTCGACATGAGTTTTCTGGACTGTGGGGCTGTCGCCACTACGATGCATTTCGGCCGAAGTGCATTTATGTTTTCACCAGCACGACACCCCACGATGACTGGCTCGCCAAGATCCACCTCGATGTTTTGGTCAAGCCTGGGCTTGGCCTGGGACGCTCGCACGACACCATGGCTTCGCCAGGAGTATCGCAAGGAACGTGTGCATCGCATAACAGCCTCAACAATCGAGGACCTGGCAAAGGCTTGCGCTGAGCAGGGCCTTCGAAATCCGACAACTTCGTACGCACGCTGAAAGAGTACAACAGCGCTGTAGGTGCGCATCGAAAGGAAAATCCCAATGTGAAGTGGAATCCAGCAGTCAAAGATGGTTTGTCTACCCAATCTGCAGCTCAGCAGCTTGCTCTGCCAAAATGGAACTGGACATTGCCTCTGGATGAGTCGCCATTCATGGCGGTCAAGTGGACTTGTGGTATCACGTTCACATTTGGAGGATTGAAGACTGATCCAAACACAGCACAAGTCATCAACACAGCGACACGAAGAGGTGTCCCCAACCTCTACTGCGCTGGCGAAATGGTCGGCGGGCTCTTCTTTCAGAATTATCCAGGAGGCAGCGGGCTTACGTCTGGCACAGTCTTTGGACGCAGAGCTGCCCGAGCTGCAGTGGCATCGTTGAATGTTCGTAAGCAGTCTCGGCTGTAGAAAGGTACCTGTTCTTGCAAAGCAACTATTCCTCTGGTTTCCACAGCTGTCGTGTACTTTGCAACGGCAGGTATTCTGCCGAGTCTCTCATCTTGGGACTCATCAAATGATCGCTGAACGCTTCGTACTCTTCGTAGTGGTCTCTCCATAGCAACCCACCACCGCAGCACCGTCTCGGAAGATTGACTTTCTTCGGAAGAGTAGCGGCTCAGAAACTGTATGCCGGCAGCTCTCAGACTTTGATTTCCGCGACTGGCTGCCGCACAAGAGACACGGCTGTCCTGCGCTGGATGACTTTGAGCAGTATCACTGAAGTAAAATTTGTCTGTGTCGACCATTTCGTCAGCCTTCGGCCATAACACATAGATCAACCTCGAGATGGCTCTCCCAGAAACAATGCACGCTGTCATCATGAGCGCCAACTTTAACGTCGCTGTGGAGGATCGGCCAACACCAAAGATACAGATGCCGACAAATGCCTTCATTCGCGTCACTTCTTCCGGACTCTGCGGCTCGGATCTGCATTACTACAAAGGTGAGTGTTCTGCTCGTGTCCTGGTGTCGTCCCACCATCAACCTGGGGACCACCGCGACCAATGCTGACATATGTCGAGGCATCTGCCGTACACTCCCGGCTTCGTGGTCGGGCACGAGATCGTCGGCGCCATTGCACAGAAAGGAGCTGACGTGACGAACTTTAACATAGGAGACATCAGCTCGGTCGTCGAGATGTGATACCCAGTACTCAGCAAAATATGTGAAGAACTCATTCTGCTCATCGAGGGTTGGAGACTGGGCCACCTGAAGTTCATCGGTAGCACCGTTTCCTTGTTGACTGTTCTCGTCTGACTTTTTATTGTCTGATTCAGGCATAGGTATTGAATGCACACTCTCGCCATCGTGTATTCAGCCTCTGCCACTGTTAAAGATGATTGCCACACGCCGGTTCCATAACTAATCTGAGGACCATCCGCCAACAGGAATTCCTGAGCGGTTTGAGTGAGAAAATTTTGGAACGATAGATAAAGACGACGAGACCGAACCATTGCCGTATGTAATTCTGTAATTGGCCCCTGTTCACTTCTTGGATAGAGACTGTTCGACTCTTGCGCTCTTGTAGCACCAAGTGCCAATGCCATCTCTCCAATTGCTAAAGGTTGTCGTGCCCCAACAATAATGAGTAGAATCTTTCGAGCTTCCGGCTTTGCCTTGGTGCTGATTGTCTGTAAGATGCCTTCGTATGCGCCGTTAATGGATGCAGGGACTCAGGCCCTAGAATCTCTAGGTCCAGTTCCTCGGAAATAGTCTGGCTGCTAGTAAGACGGTTACTCTTCGACGAGCCGGTGATGTTTGAATTGAGTCGAGGAGGTTCTGAGACCATGAGATCATTCTCATAAGATACGTGATAGAGATATTTGCGCTCCATCGTGGCAGCGGCTCTGAAAACGGGCGGACAATGGGTTTAGGATCGGGTTCTATACGGGATCGAGGAGGTTGCTCCATGAGAAACCTGGCGGTTATTCTAGACTCTGGTGAATCACTCCGACGGTGGGATAGAGCTGGCCTTTGATATGGTCGATTACAATTCCCAATCTGTTCGTCCCTTATGGCTGTCAAATCGTCAGGTGTCACACCTAGATATTTTTCGTTCATTGTAACGTTGGCTGTCTTGTCATGCAAGTTGACACCGCAACCTACTGTGTCTCCCTTTGAATATTTCTCGCCGTATCGGGCGCCCTTATTATCAAGGCCATCATCACCGTGATAGGCGAAGCTGCCCGCCCTCCAACCCGGCATGGAACGACTTACCCCTAAGCTGCGGGCTATGGCAGTCGTCGAGAATGATAAGCTCAGGGAGTTTATCGAAATTGCTCCAACCAGTGAGTATTTTTTGTGCTCGTAGTTCCTTGTCTTCGACGGAATGGGGAGCTGTCCAAAGAATTTGGCAAGGTCTGTATGTCCCATTCCTTCCGCTATCATTGCCAGGCTCCAGCCACTCTAGTCTAGAGTGACTTCAATTCCCCTGTCCACCAGAAGCTTCGCTGCTTCCTCTTCGCCACGTGAGGCAGCAACATGAAGCGCTGTGTGGCCGCGGATATCCCCCGACTGGAGATTCCCGTCTGCATCGATCAGGACCGCGTTGAGTAAACACTTCCATGAGACACTGCAAAGCGCAGCATGTTCCATCCACTATCCGTTCGTGCATCGGTCTTGGCTCCGTTCTCCAACAGGATTTTGACGAGGTTGATCTCACTGTATGCGATCGCCGTCTTTAGCGAGGTGGTGCCGTTCTTGGTAGGCAACTTTGGATCAGCACGGCACTCCAGCAACATCCTCGAAGCCTGGAGAGATTGGTCGGCTGCGGCGAAAAGAAGAGTCGCCCATCCATCGTCGTCTTGTGAGTTGATCTGAAGTACTTCCTGTTCAACGAGGTGAGCCAGAATGTCCTTGGTCTCGCCATTCAACTCGAATGGAATACGTTCACGGCTTGTGCTCATGAATACCGGCAACTTTGCACCACTTTCAACGAGAAGCTTGAACAGAGGAAGGCTGCCTCTTCTAGCTGCATATGTAAGGGGAGATCTTCCCATCTGATCTTTAGCGTCAAGCAGGCTACAATCCATTGATTCTAGAATCTTCTCAACAACCTCAACCGCCGCGTTCTTTACGGCTAAATGGAGGGGAGCAATCCTGCTTTGGCCCGTACGGAAGGTCTGGGGTCTTGGATGAGATGAACTGGCGATGGATGATCCTTCACTTTCAAGGGCCGCGTGAAGGGGAATGGCAATCCGTGGTCGCACGCATCGATGGAAGCGTGATATGTCAACAACACCTCCATAACTTCCGTGTTGAATCCCAGAAGAATGGCAGCAACCGTTTCCAAAGCCCTTTCATGCCGCTTCGTGCAGAGGATAGGATTCGTTCTTCGAGTTCTTGGTTACTTGGATCTGCACCGTGTTCAACAAGGAGTGGGGCAATTCCTTCGTTGGCAGCTAGATGCAGTGATGTGTCTCCCCAGACCGTCATGGCGTTAATGTCCACTGTCTGGCCGGGTGTGAGCGCCAGCATCAGCCTGACGACATCTGTGTCCCCCGATTGGCACCCCACATGTAGCGCTGTCATTTCTTCCTTGCAACGCACATCTGGAGGCAAATTGGCTTCAATCATGGCCTTTGCATTAGATGCATCTTTGTGCGCCACGCGATGTAGCACATTTTCGTCAAAAGTTGGCCGCAGTCACCGGAACTCCCAATCCAATCAGCGTCTGGATGGCTTCAGGATGATCACACTCTGCCGCTACCTCCAAGGATCTGCCACCTTGGTTCTTTGCATCTGCCCTTTTGTCGGCGAGAAGGCATAGGTTTGCATGGTGGCCTGCCATGGCGGCTATTTAGAGTGCTGTAAGCCTATTTTCGGATTCTGCATTCACCTCTACTCTATTCTCGATAAGAATGGAAGTGATGTCGATGTTTCCGTTGCTTGTGGCAGCATGGAAAGGTGTGTAAACATCGTCGGCTTTGATATTGAAGTCGAAGTCTTCATTCGCAAAGTACTCGACGGCGTTGATTTGTCCGGCTCGAACACAGTAATGTTGCATCGCCCACCGTCTTTGTCGCTAGCTGTGACATCTGCGCCAGAACCTCTCAGCAAGTTGATGGCCTCTAGTCGACTGTAGTCGCATGCGCATAACAGAGCCGTGCATTCATCATTGTCCCTTGCCTCCAATTGTGCTCCAGACTCAATGAGGAGTCGGATGATGTCCGTGTCGGCCCGCGATACTGCATCGTGCAATGGAGTTGATCCGTCAAACTTGCATTTCGTATTGAGAGAGGGCCGTGTCTTCCGGAATTGTTCGCTCGTTAATATCAGTGCTGCCCTTCAGCAGAATCTTCGCTAGGTCGAGGAGGTCGGCGTTAGCAGGGCTGTGCAGCGGTGGCCCTACCGGCAAGGCCCAGTCTTGATGAGGCAAGTCATCCCTTTGAGATACCTGGTCAGCGCATTAGTCCTACGTCTGCACCTCTGAAGTAGGTAGCCGCCTGATTCCAAAGCTCAGTCGTATCCTCCTTTGACGTCGATGAGGTATCTAGTTCCTGGAAATTGCGAGCATGAAAGCGCCACGTTGTGGCCGCACAACGGAGGAGCGGCGATCCATTGTGTCTAGCATCGCGTCCTTGTTTTTATTTCTCTATCCACCATCACCCGTGCCGCGTTATCTTCTCGTGGCCCGGGCCACCCCAGCTGCAAGTTGTGTGATTTTATGTATGCTAGACAGCGCATGGCGATGTATTTGTGGCCGCAGCTTCTCGAGAACTGAATCGAAGCAGATCTAGGAGACGATACTACTCGGCAAACAGCTTCCAAAGAAAATTCCTTGCGGAGTCGTGGACTGCGCAATAATGAGGCTCAGCCTGATTAGTACCTTCTGCAGCAGATTCTTTTGATGTTTCACGCTGGGCTTCGATTGGCCGGACGAACGGTCCAAATAGTGCGAGAAGATGCAGTTTCCTGGAGACAAGGCTCTTGACGAGACTCCGATTCCAACGCCAGGTTCATGTCCCTTAGTGACAGTGCCCGGTCAGATAGCAACAGCCAAGCCAAAGCCCGTTTCGCGAAGTCCAGATTACGAGCTGACATCAGGGCCACCTCTGAACCCGAAATCCTGAGCTGGAATTGCCTCCACTTGTCTGTCCCATGTCAGGTGTAAAATTTGGACATCTCCTTTGGGCATGTTTTGCACGAGTAGTGCCACCGAGCCGCATTTGGGTCGCCCTGTTGTGGCAATGTCACTGACAGCGAAAACGGCCCACTGAAACATGCCCTGAGCATTTTGGGCAAGGGGAGTCGCGAGATCCGAGACCTCCTCTTCCGAAAACTCTAGTTCCTTGTGAATCCCGTTCAGCGGATTTTCCAGTACTTTCAACACATCGCCTTGGACATTTTTGAATGAAATGTCGATGTCCTTGAAATTTGCGCAGTTGCGCAGACGGGCGCTCACTTGTTGGTCATGCCGACTGCTAACAATAATCTTAATTTTCTTCTCGTCCAAGTCCGCTGATCTGCTGCTGAGATGAGAAAGTCCAGAAACTTGTCCCTATCCGCTGAACCATCCTATCTAGGGCATCGATAGTGATGAAGATGATTCGATGCGGTGAACATGAGATTGACATGGTCAAGACTTTCCACAGGTCGGCGAGGGACCATTTTGAAGCTGGCTCGTCAAACATGTCTGCTTTGAGGCCGCACAAGACACGGCAGCGCTTTCACAATCTGGGAATATTTCCTTGCGGACGCAAAGCAACCCATCAATCAGACAACATGGGATGCTCGAAATCTGTTCTCTGGAGTGCATAACTTTGCTGCAGAAATAGTGAAGAAGAGCAGTATCGTCGTTCGTAGATACTGGATGAGAGACCTTCCGCAGGACGTTCGTGACAATTGGCTTGCATAGGACTGGTTTTCCACCTCCCATCTACCCGCTGAGGTAAAGTAAAGCTAGATGGCCGTCTTCAGTCCTGTAGTTGTCAACTCTCGGCGGTTGCTGGGAAAGGCGACTGAACGAAGAATTCAAGGATGTTGGTATTCACTCCGAGAGCTCTCTCGCTCTGCATTATCGAAAAATGATGTTCAATGGAGCCAAGGCTCTTCTCGGTTCGAAGCCATCTGAATCGGATTCATGGTCAGTTAATAAGTCACGTCAGCGCTATGGAATTTGTGGTCATCCCAATGCAAAAGTCGATGACTCCAAATGAGGGGGCAAAAAAAGAGATTGCCCATGGATACCTGCACCATTCCACACACCCTTGGGCACGTTTGATCAATTCCAGTCGATCCTCTTTCACTTGCCAAATAAAATGCTGCAAAACTGCTTGAGCGGAAAGCGAACGACAGGTCAAGCGACAATCACGTGGTATCCGATGCATTCATGATCAGGCAACGCACAAAAATTCTAGGCCGGACGTTGGAAAATGAAAAGTGGGGAGTCGGCAACGCGGGAGTCCGCGACACTTGACCCGCAAGCCGTGTCTCCCCACCATTGAACAGCCAAAGGTGAAAGCCCCATTCTACCTTTGAGATCTACAGTAAGGGTTCTCCTAGAACCAAAGCTCGGCACATGCAGGCGACAGTATCCGGCAGGATCACACCACCTGTGTACTGCGAGAAATGGGGGCAAGACGAGATCATGTCCGGAATCACATTAATAACTCTTTAGTGTGCCCAATGAGCACTCGTCAAAGACAGTGACGTGACGTATTCTGGAACAAGCGATGAATCCACCTCGAGACCCCTTCAGCACCTTGATGGTTATAAAGTTTCGTGCCTTCAGCTTGCAAGGAGGGAGGAACACCACCATCAGCAACCAACACAAAGGAATCCTTCATCGAAATCGAGACTACTCACAATGCTCTCCAGCCTCCGAGCTGTACCAAAGTGGTACCGCGATTTCTATGCTTCCATCAACGCTGACCCGGAATTGCTCAACAAAGCCTCTCATGAACCATCATCCACATCAACCAACGACAACGCTCCGTCTGAAGAAAACTATCATGTCCTCATCACATCCTCCCACCTTACCAAAGATCCAACCCAACAAATCGAGAAATTGAGGATCATAGGCACCTACGATTCGCTCCCACTCGCCAAGGCCGCCTCCCACCGCGCTCTCTTTGACGCCGGCTACGAAGCAGAATTCTTCAAAGCTTACGGCGTCAGTGCCGACTTCTTCGACGAGCAGCGGATCCCTGCACAGAATCGTGATGGCTTGCTAGTCTACGCAGTTGCACAAGATGGCACCACCTTCCAAGTCCGTATCGTGACAACAACAAACGATGCAAAATGGAAGCATGAGTTCGAGGATGGGCGGATCTGTAAGGAACTTTACTATGTCGTGCAGACCACTGCAAACTATCGTGATGGCTCTGAAGGCGAAAACTCGCGAAAGTACAATATCGAGGGAGTGTTTGACGATTACGGAAAGGCCAGGAAGTTGGCGCTGAGTGTGCTCCTGAATGAGGCAGATGGAATAACGGAGGAGACATATGCGCAGTATGATGCGGTAGCTGATAATGAGACTGATTGTGGGTATGGGGAGAATGTTTTGGTGCATGCTGTAGGCCAAAATGGAGAGAACCTGCTAGTGAGTGTGATTAAGGGGCAGGTTTTGGAAAGTGTGAGGCTCATGGAGGCAGCGATGAGGATTCGCTAAGGGTTATGAGCGAGTGTCCTCCATTTGCGCTCGCAGCAAGGGAACCAGTTTCGAGCAGTATACCACGCGATGTGCTGCACGTTTCCTGTCACCCTCATTTGCGGGATGAATACGGCATTGTCATCTGTAATCAATGAGGTCATGTCCATCAAAAACATGACACTGCTTTAATCAAAAGTCATTTCCACTTCATTGATCCTCGCACAGCCTTCAAGCATCTGAAATGCGACCCCTTGGCATTGCGAATCATGATTCCAGCAAACGACAGCTGCTACATGCTCCTGCTAAGATATCTATGGGGGATGTAGCAGAGCAAGAAAGCTCTGACGAAGCATTCGACATGCTCACTAATACGGGCGTAGGCCGCACAGATGAGCTCAATCTGATACTAAATATGCCTCTCTAGAGTCAGAGCTATTAAGTCGATACGGAATGCTCTGCGATGCTCCATGTCGGAAGAGAAATGCGGCCCCAGCGTGAATTTCAATTCACATACTTTGCTGCCAACAGAAACAACACAAAGCATCCTCCATGCAAGCCATCATATGGTTCTTCCGCAATGCAATAGACCATGAACACCCTCATGCGACTGGCAACGCTGGTCATCGAGGTGCTGGCAATCAGCCCCCGGCCGAAAATCCGCCCAGCAATACAGCTTCGGTCCGTGGCATTGAGGGAACATGGTTTTGTAGTGATCAGGAATCCCATGCCACCTTGGGGAGGGACGGGTGGAATGGTTAGGGGACTGCTTGCTCGTAGACGTTGACAATGTGTCTTCACCCCAAGTTGAGATTCGGAAGGATGACTGCATGCTTTGGGCATTCATCTTACATAGAACACGTCAAGCCAATGGGCATATCTTTACAAACACTTCCTTAGCTGAAAATGCATGATATCAGCAGAGACTGCAGTAGACTAGTGTCCGTCATTGAGCTTGCTTTTCCGCACAGGCCGACTTGTCCATGAGTATCGGGCGCGATTGTTAAAGAGAACTGGCGGGGAATGGCGTGTAATGCAATCCCTGGTGCGAACAAGATTGCCATTCGGGCACCCTTTAGCTTGGAGGATCTGTCTATGAACTGCTCCCATTTGAACCTCCTCAAATGTAAGATGGCTCAGGGCTTGATGCCTGCAAACCTCATGGCGATTAGCCAAGTTCGGTGTGGCATACAGGTATGTCGCCAACCAGGAAGAATTGAAACCCTGTGGCCATGTGTAGCCACAAACGTCTTTACCTCTTGACTGTCGGACTCGGGAAAGCAAATCTGTCCTCCATCTGATCTCATACCATTTCGTCGACATCTTCAGTACCGGAGCTTTGCCCAATGGACAGGATACATCCCTCCTCGCAAATTCCTCACTTGAGCAATTCGTACGCAACGCATGATTACAACAAGCTCCTCCGGATCCTGTCCAAGTCATCGAAAGTCTCAAGGGATGACGGTATGAATGAGTTTAGCATCAACGATGTATCTGGAGGGGTCGGATCCTGCCAAACATCGTCTATGGACGACATTCCGATGCTGTAGGTCACAGTTTTGCCTCGTGATCCCATTTCTGCTTTTCAAATGGCTACATTTGGCGACCGCCGCAACGTCGGCACCATGGCACCATAAATGTTGGTGTTTGCTGGGAAAACATCTCAGTTTACTAAGTCGGGATCAAGTTCCTTCACCTCAAGCGTGACAGCATCTTCGAAAGGCCCAAGGCCATCTCAAAATACCCACAGTACCGTTCCAGTGCAACGGAAGGCGGAGAGAATTATCCGTTCGGACTATTTATGCTCAAGTTGTGACCAGATGGCCCAGGATCTAAGCGATGCGACACGGGGAACCCCCTTTTTGCTCCTCGTAACAATTCGCCTAGAAGGCATGGGCCAGATTGCGGAGACAACTATCATCAACTTCCTGCGCTCACCATCGATTTGATTGTGCTCGCCATTGAAGAGGATATCAATTGTATGCACACAAGAATATGGCGGCAACCCCTAATGTGTGGCCCACCATCATGGCGTGACATTTTCGCATGAATGCCGTGAGCAATCACACCACAACTTGTTTCTTAATTCTCCGATGATGTGACAGTTGTGTGGATGCTGGGGCGGTCAAGCTAGCATCTCGGCTAAGGCGCATCCAGTTCCGCAAACACCCCACTCACCCACACACCCCACACACATGGAGTATAATGTTTCGTCCATCACTGCTGGCTCTCCAGGATTACGGGCTTGGTGTCTTGTAATTCTAGGAGACTATCGAGACCGACCAGAGCAGACAAGATATTTTACCTGGCACAGTTACCATAAGTACAAAAGTTGGCTCTCAGCCAGAGCAGAATGGATCGCCATACGTCCCAGCTATCAACACCGGCTTCCGATTATCAACAAAACTACATACCTCTGGCATCTTGACCAACCACTTCAGTTTTGATCATGACAGACGAAGGGGAGATGAAATCGCAGCAAAAGGCCAGCAGAACATGGAAAGTCCCAAAGTGGCCAGACATGAACTTCCAACATCATCATCCCATCCAGTGGCATCCTCACATCGACCTCTCTGCCAAGGGTCTGAAGACTGACGACCCAGTCGCACACCCCAAGGCGAGTCCGGCTCCTTTGACGACACAAGTATCAGCTCCGTCTGACCGTGAAGCGACTGAGCACGACCATTCCTCGGTGCGAGAATTGCACCACTGGCACTGGTCCGTCCCGTTCGCACACTGGTCCTCTCCTTACATCACCCAGGCTCCCCCACCCCTGGGCCCAGTGACATGGTCACACATGGCGCACGCCAACGTCATGGCTATCGACAGTGTCTACATAATCGAGATTGAGGTTCCCGGGCTGCGCAAAGGAGACAAAGACAAAATCAATGTCGAATGGATGAGTCCAAGGACCGTCAACATTGCCGCTGATATTCCGTCCAGTGAGATTGGAAGTCCCATGATAGGTGATATTGCACAAAATTATGCTTCCACGACGACAACCGAGGATGCGGTCGACGAAGATGGCGGCGAACTGACACGAGTCTCCTCACATAGTGATGTATGCTACCTGGTCAAGGAGAGACATCACGGGTTCTGGCGCAGAAGCTTCACACTCCCCGAAGATGCCTTCACGGGACTTGATGCGAGTACAGGTGTTGGAGGTGCCGGTGGGCTGAAATGGGAAATTGATGGAGGGCTCCTTAGGATCATTGTTCCAAGGAGAAGAACGAATCAGGCTTAGGGGGACAATGGCATAGATTGAGGATGGACTGTTGACACGACAGTAGCTCTTCCCAACCGTTTGATATTCAAACGAAACCTTTCAAATCGAGGACACACCGAATACACACTACAGGGTTCTGAAACCATGCTTTGCCTATTGTTCCTTTCTCAAGATCCCCAAGCGCACTATCTCTGAGTCGAGTACCAGTGGCGTGTGGAAGTTCATATTGTCTCTTAACGTTGCTCTCGAGACATGATTCCTGGGCTTTACCCATCAACATTACTTTCTGTCCAACTAACACACCTGTTCCGAAGCCTTTTCCTTCTTGCGACAGCAGGAGTGATCGCGCTTCCAATCCCCATGATGGCATTTGGGGGCATGGATGCCATCCGGATCTCGAAGGTCAACTGACATGTCTACTGAGATAGAGCTGGCTCTACATCCCAAGTGGCCTCTGACAGGGCTACCGATCAATCAGTCAAGTCAAATCTGGGGTATTGCTTGACTGTTTGAATCCGGAATTCGTACAGGCTTGACTGTTTGACTGATCAGTCAGGAAATACTTGATGGATCGGTAGTCCTGGCCCCTGAAGTCCGGAGGTGGTCCGTCCAAGTCTACTTTACCAAAAAAACTTACACACGGCGTGTCCATGCGCGAGGCAGCAAAGCCAAGTCGAGGAGATCCAAACTGCTCACGGCATTCGCAATCCGAGTTGAGGGGCTTTCCCTGCTCACAGAACGTGCACTACAGCAAAGGGCCGGGGGTAAGGCGCGTGTCAGTAGGAGTTCGCCGAAGCACAAGCCCTGATGCATAAATCCATGACAATGAGAGACCAACAAAAAGCCTCGTCTGGACCTTTACATGGGATCAAATGTCGACCCCTCATGTGTCTGCCAAGAGCCAGAAGTGGCGTGATGAACAGTCGGAAGCGTATTTGTTTACGGAGAACCCGTATTGGGAAAATTGTGCATCACGTGATCCGAAACCCGAATTGGTCCGCAGAGGAATCAGAGGTGTCACGCCACTCCTACGATGGAAAAGGTTTTGTCGTGGTTAGACTGGACTTTCATGTGTAGATCCCAGCCTCGTGGATCAATGCTCGTGCACAGTGCGTCCTGTGGATTGGTTGCCTGCGGAGCACGTCGCCTGACTGTTGATTTGACAGCGCTCACAGGCATGTGATGGTTAAGTTTTGCTTCACGGTCCTGGCCGCGATGGAGGCCCGGACAGTCTCCATTGGAAGTAAACTGAGCTTCATGATCGCTCTAGGAAAGCAAACGAGATTGTATCGGGTCATTGTGTAACCCATAAAACACCTGGCTTCTCTGAATTGCTACACCCTACTCGTGCAACCAAGGTTAACAAAACATCAACGAATCAGATCAAGTACATCAAATCATCCAACATCAAATCAACATCATATTGCCGACATTGAGAATGGCAGTCTACCGGCCGGCCGATCTCACCCAACATCCATCACCACCATTTCCTCCACATTCACCGGAACCAGAGCATGAATCCAAACTCCACCGACGGTTCTCTGCACGACTCGAGAATGCCATCAGAGAGGTCTTGTTTGGTAGTGCCAAAGTCAAAAAGCATGCTGTCGATGAGCATGTCCACCAAGTGATGCAGCGGGATGAAGCACAAAATCCCAGAGTCACCACGCCACCAGACGGTCCAAGCAGCAGGCAATCATCGACGGATGCCGGGCAGAGAAGTCCCAGCGTTGAAGCATGTGAGGCTGATACTGCAAATCAGAATGGCTTTGGCGATGACAAGCCATATGGCTGGCCAGGCCTAGGAACTTGGCAAGGCTTCAGCACAAAAAGCGAGCAAAGGCAAAAAGCGACTTCACCACTCCATCTCACAGAGGAAAGAATAGAATCTGCGGTGCATGAAGCTATCGATGAGGCTGCCGAAGAATCGTATGGTTGGCCGGGCCTTGGCTCCTGGCCCTCGTCCAAAACCAACTGATTATAAGGCTCATGCATAACTTGTCAGCCAGCCAGTGTTTCAACTTTATTGGGGGGGAATCTGAGACAGGATGGAAAGCATCCGACATTTTCACAGGCGTCAGTCTGGGTGTTGCGGAGTAGTTGTTGTGTACAAAACCAAATATTAATAGATAATGCCGCGTATCCATTTTAGAGAGGAGCTTGTGCATGATACAAATTGCAATTCCAGTTTCAGCGTGATCAGTTTCTATGCATGCCGTGCAGTTGGCGATGAGTGAAAGCCCAAGCCTCTCCAGCCCAAGTCTTCAGCAAGTATTGTGGCAGGCAAGGGACATGAAAACGGGTTTCCTTGATTATTCAATGTTATGAATAGCACTCATTACATTTCCAATAGGTGAGGAAAACATATCTCTGTAGCATATCTCTACGGCCGTCCTGTTTAGAACTCCATCTTGCTCGAAATCACTAGGGGTATCGTAACCAGGCCATGCCAGGACATTTCAGGCTATCAGAAACTCACCGAATTCAACGATCTTACGCCTAAACACTATTTTCGTGGTGTACCTCGCTCGCAGGTTTCAGGTTCATTTGCAGTGTTGATGAAATCAAGACGATCCGCAGTGTGTCTAGACCTGATTCCATTGGGGATGCTCCACATTGGCGTTCCAAAAGTCCCACAAAGCTCTCCACACGCTAATTAGCGAAGCCCCGTTATTGTTCGTCAATCGGAGCTCCTCCCCTGAGCAGTTCCCATTTTGCCAAATCCTTACCTTGGGAACAACCTCCCCTTCCGAGTGTTCCTTGCCTTGAGGATGACTTTGTGAATGACTATACCTGGCGAAATCCTACACAAAGACTGAAGGCCAAGATGATTTACCCAACGCCAAGTATGTTTTCCCCCTCAATATTCAGCTTTCGTATTTGACGCAACCGGTGAACGCTACATTGTAAGATCCAAGTTCTTCTAGGCATGTATTTAGCCAACATCATTGCCGGTGGCGTGGATGCGAAACTTCAACAGTTCCAGGTGGCATCTTCATCGTGGATGGACCTAGACCCATCCTAGATTGCTCTTAGCGAGAATTCGACATTCTCATCATAGGGCTGTATGCAGCTGGTGGTGATTTGCCTGCACACCCCAGGTCGAACTTTGCTGTGAAATGAACACAGTCAACCATCTTTCGAAACCATACAAATATTATCCACTGGGCTGAGCTTTGCTCCGACACCAGCCCCGGAAGCCAATGAGGGCAGTGCTTTGCAGTTATTGGCACGGCAGGCAGACTTTGCAAGATTGTGTAAATGCACATCGGGTAGATATCCAACTTTCCGACACGAGTGAGATGCAACTCAGCCTTGGCAGTAATTCAGCTGCCTGTGAAGGTCCAAATGAAGCCAGCAGAGAAGTGGCACTGCCTACAGGTATAAAGCTGCAGTCAAGTCTGGAAGGGGTCTTCGTGATGGCTGTGAAATCTAACAACTTGCCTTCAAACTACTCCAACATATCAATTCAAATCCATTCTACCAAAGTCTCTTAAAGTGTGTGTCGCGATGGCCACTCCCCCGAAACCCATTAATGCCGACATTCCTGCTGAGCCTACCGGAAAATCTGTCGAGCCTGGAGTTGACGTCTTGAACCCCTTTCCTCCAGTCGAACTGATCATCCTCGACAAAGAGAAGCATGCAAATGAGTGGAAGGACACTGGGCGCGACGAGACCAAGGAATGTCCAGGGCGGAGACTTCCCGGCTACTCCTTCACCGCTCGACCCACTGCCACTCCCGCCGAGCGTGAGAGGCCTGGCTTGACTGATGTCTCCAAGTCCGCGCCGACGACGGTCTTTCTCCCAGACGAGCGCTACACCTATGCCGACAGTAACTTTCCGTGGTCACTAGTGGGCAAGGTCCGTACCGCCAATGGATCAGGTTCTGGAGTTGTGGTTGGACCGCGCCACGTGCTTACCGCATCGCATGTTGTGAACTGGACCCGTGATTCGAGCGGCAACACCGGCTGGGCTTCATTCACGCCTGCTTATTATGATGGCCGTGGGCCTTGGGGAGAGTTCTCCGTCCGGCAGATCTATGCCTGGCGGGAGAACAGCAGCTTGACGCTGACTGACGAACAATCGGCCTTCGACTATGCCGTTCTCGTGCTGCACAATACAATCAGCGACAAGGTCGGTGGCTTTGCCGGTGCACGTGTATATGACGCAGCGTGGAATGGACAGGCAGTCTGGCAAACCCTGGGCTACCCGGGCGACCTTAACAACGGCGAACGGCCAACTTTCCAAGCAAACTGTGTTATAAGCAGCAAGCAAGACTTTACCTCCAACGGGGTCCCGACTGGCTCTTTACTCGGTCACTTCAATGACATCTTTCGTGGCCAAAGCGGTGGGCCAGTATGGGGAACATGGCCTGGCGAAACGTGGCCACGTGTTGTGGGAGTACAAAGCACCGAACCTTTTACACCACAACTGGGGAGCACCAGTGGCGACAATCAGTACGGCGGTGGCCAAGCTATGTTTAACCTTGTTGACTGGGTCAAGACCAATGTTCCTTAGTGTTTTGGTCTCCAAAGCTCGATTGCATGGACCTTGTGGTTTGCGGGTTGCAAATCCGACATTTCCCTCTACCTGACATGGCTAGATAGCGATTCAACACGAATACATTCGTTGCAAGACTAGCCCATCTTCCCATTCTACATACTCAATACTAAAACCCTCTGCATAATGTTTCGCAGGCCTTCAACACGCATGAAATCGTGTATCATACAGAAGACTTCATCCGGAACACAAGTGCCGAGCAACATACCTGTCCCAGAAATGAACTGACGAAACCAGAATCGTGCAAGAATTTCGTTCACAAGCGTGGTAAATGGCACAGGGAGATCCACACGTTGATACGTTCATCGGCAGTGGCAGTTTGGGCCTCCACTTTGCCTTGAATTCACATCAAGTGAATCACTTGATTCGGCATCTCCTCCATGGTATCCAACCGGGAACCATTGAAAATGGATATCCCAATCCTCTCCATCCAGTGCGAATTCTCGCATCCTTCGACCGTATCCAACACCTCAAATGTGATTTTCTCCGAGCATGGTCTCAAGATGACGCAAATCTTCCCCCAGCCTTCAGGATATTCAAAGTGAGGAAGTACGTGGATCCTCGAGTTGTCCGAGGGCAAGTCGTCACTGGCATCAATGCAGTATTCGTTTCCATATTCTCGAGCATCGTTCAGAATGTCTTTTGCAGCCCGGAAGAGATCCCATTTCCTCACAAAGTATTCCTTATAGCATAGAGATATTCTCTTATTGAAGTCGAGCCCCCGTCTGGACGTAGAGAAGTGCAGGCATGTGTGTAGGGAACCTCGAATACGAGGATACCGTCCACAGGGATCTTCAGGCCAGTCTTCCGGGACCAATCGACGTACCTTGAGAAAAGGATTTTCCCCATCCATCAGGCACTCAATACGTTCAATGGATGCGACTTCAATGCTACCATTGAGCTTCCACGACGTATACAAATTCGCAAGGCCCAAAACGGGACGTCCATGAAAAACTGGGTACGGATCGCCTCTGGCCCATAGAATACATCGAGGACGTGTTCGACAGTTCTTGCACCCCAGGTCCAGGCGCGGACAGGTACCCATTCCTGACTTTTCCAACACAGCCACTTCATCAAATCGCTTTCCCATAGCCCGTCGCGATGTATTGACCTAGATCACGCCTCTCGCTAACCCTTTCAGCGACTCCAGCAAATCCAGGCAGAAGATCGGATCTGTGCCTGAACATTCGCTGCGTGTACTGCTGGACCAAAGCATGCCATGCACGATGTGTGTCCTCCTGCTGGGTCGGCCATCGTGGGAAGAATCCAGCGAATCTTGCTCCCCATCCAAAGTGCCGGCTACATTTGCATAGACACTGTTCATATCTGCGGATTCCCGTTTCCAGTCCGCAGCATTGTCCTGAGTGATGCAGAGAGAGTCGATCCACAAGTATTGAACGCCAATTCGCCGACAAAAAGGATATGCCCTGCCTAAAAGTGTCTGGGAGATCGGGCAGTGGCAAGCTTATCAGCCAAGTCGCGATATTGTGGGACATGGTCTTGGGAGTCTCAATGTCTTCTTGTAGTCAGCAATGGCTCAATGCGGCATACAGTGCTCCCTCTGCTTCCGCACGACTCTCGAAAATATAAATGTGGTCAAGGTCGCCCACGTCAATGCCTAGGTCGAGGATTCGACTAGGCAACTTCGCCGGCTGAGGAGTATCTTTTGCCAACCAACCTTTCAGAATCTCGATTTCACGCGGATCATCCCAGATGGAACGGGCGTATCTAGAAGAAGTAATGGAGCTTGGAAGGGTTGGCGGTCTCTCTTCTTCTGTCCAACAGAGTTGTCAGCGCTACGGAGAAGGGATTTCGCTGCGGACAGTTACAGTGACACGTACCCGGAGTTACATAATGCTCAAGTTGGAGTTTTATCCCGTGTCGATCTCCCTCCAAAACCAAGCCATGTGTAGCTCTCAGCTCCCGGTTTAGTGGATTAGTATCATCAAATGCCTGCATAGCATTGATGAGGTTGCAATATGGAAACTCGATGCTTTTGGCAAACGTCATATGACAAGCAATGAAATGGAATGGCATGTATTTGTAGCACCTTTCTGCAAAGTTCTGTCTATTGAGAGCCATACAATACTGGCAAGGCCGTCAGCTCCTTTCGGCGCTGCCCTCCAGCACGCATTCCTTTTGTTGATTAAATTGATTGGAATGTGTGATGGACGTAGCAATTCCATGGGGGGATGCTTGCTCTGAATGTCAATTCCAACTCAGCACAGCAAGGCGTCAGAATATGGCTGGGATGTTGGAAAGTAAATGACAACTCATGGCAAACATTTTGGGTCCAATTGCATATGTAACCGTGTGCAGAAGGTTAGAGGTAAGTTCATCGCCGCAGCGATGACCTGACGGCCTGGGCAAATGGGCCCAACTCATGTTGAAGAGGGTGAAACCAGGCTGAAGTGTTGGCTGCAGATCGAAATCTGGCCAGGACGCGGCCGGATCTTGCACGTGACAGACCATCCAGGATACTCAGTTTCGGCTGTGCACTGGACCACATATGGCCTCCCTCACAACGAATCACAAACTAGGATTCTTGTGAGCGGGTGTCAAATGAACCATCGTTCTGATTGTCTAGTATGCGAAGAAATCCTGCAAAGCAACTGAGAGATTCCCAGATTTTCCCGAAAACATAACACTTCTCCTGGTCAATTCTAGCGTCTCCACATTTGCGGATGCGGGAAGTTCTCCATATGGTTTGAGGGGGCCTGATGATCATTCCAAACCGAGGCTCGTACCTGTGTGCTGATGATACGTCAAACTTCATATGCTGTTTCGGTTTAAAGGACTTGCTGTGTAATGTCGAACGGTGCAACACGTCTGTCATCAATTCGTGGACACCTTGCGGAAGCAAAGCCAAGCATCATGCCCTTCGACACCATCCCCTCAGCTGCCACCTTCAAGCCAGAGAGATTTACAGCACATGTCACGGACCAGGACCTTGAAGAATTCAAGCAGATTCTCAAGTTGTCAAAGATTGGGCCAAAGACGTATGAGAACGTGAAAGACGATCGCTACTTCGGCATAAGTCGCCAATGGCTCATCGACGCAAAGTCACATTGGGAGACAAAATACAACTGGCGGAAGACAGAGGATCGCATCAATTCATTCCCAAATTTCACTGTTCAAGTCGAGGACATCAATGTACACTTTTTGGCGTTATTCTCAAAGAAGGACGATGCCGTTCCGCTGGTATTACTACATGGATGGCCGGGAAGCATTCTCGAATTCCTGAGCGTTTGTGAGATTCTCAGGGGGAGATACAGTGAGAATGATCTGCCGTTTCACGTCATTATACCCAGTTTGCCAGGATATGGGTATAGTGGCGGCCCGCCTCTGGATCGAGATTATACCATTGAGGATATTGCGAGGGTTGTGGATGGATTGATGAAGGGTTTGGGATTCGGAGATGGATATGTGAGCCAGGGTGGAGATATTGGGAGTTTCGTGACGAGGGTACTGGGGAGCACATATCCAGCTTGTAAAGCTGCGCATCGTGAGTGGAATGGGATTTGGGCGATCAAGGCTAACGAGTGACAGTCAATCTTGCTATTGGTGCTCCAAAACCAGATGATTTGCCATTGGAAGAACTGAGTGAGGCTGAGAGGAGAGGATTGGCAAGGGCGGGTGATTTTGGGAAGTTTGGGGATTCATACGGGAGGGAACATGGAACGAAACCTGCGACGATTGGGCTTGCGTTGTCGTCGAGTCCCATTGCGCTTCTTGCATGGTAGGTCGTCCAGCGCTGATGAGCACGAGCTGACCGCCGTAGGATCGGAGAGAAATATCAAGTATGGACTGACACAGATCCCCCTCTTGATGAGATCCTCGACAGTGTCACGTTGTACTGGTTCACAGAGTCCTTTCCACGAGCAATCTTTCCGTACAGACAATTCTATGGGGCGAAACCGAGTGCGTTTCACGGAGCGCCAGAGTACAAGATTGAGAAGCCACTGGGCTACTCATATTTCCCTTGGGAGTTGGCACCAATACCAAAGGCCTGGGTTGAGAGGACAGGAAACCTGGTGTGGTATCGAGAGCATAAGGAGGGAGGGCACTTTGCAGCGATGGAGAAGCCGAAATTGTTTGTGCAAGATATGGAGGACTTTGTAAAGGAAGTGTGGAAGTAAATGAGGTCAGAAGGGATGAGATGGGAGGGTGCAATAGAACTAGGAAGGCTCTTTCAAACCACGAGACATGGGCGAGATTGTCAATGTGCGCTGTACTGTTTCGCACAACCCCAGATGGAGCGTAAGCCCAGGACGAAGAGCAGTCCCACTGACTGCGCGATCGGTGGAGCACGGAGCTTGGACAAATGCATCACTGGTGATGTCGCTTCCCGCATTTCAACATCTGCGTTAAGCTCTTTGCGATCTTTGCGCTCTTTCCACATCACACCTGTGAAATTGATCCGGTCCTACGTGAAAACCTATTTGGACAGGGAACGTGTTGATTCAGCCTCACATGAACAAGACCTGCAGCTGGCATCAACCCTCACCAACAACAGGCTGATCCACTGGTGCGATGCAGCCTCACCAAGCGCACCTTGGTCTCCAGACCCTCAACGCGGCGGTCGGGATGGAAACATATGACGATGCGTCCGTGCTTGAGCTTTGTACACCGCCAGAATCATGCTTGATGGCTCGAAGTCCCCGGCTTCCTCATGTCTGAGTCCACTAGTTTCAGCGACACGGGACCGAGTCTCATAATCGAATCCAGTTCGACGTTGGGCTTCCACGAACGATCTCCAATATCCAGTGAGGACGAACAGAGACAAGCCTTCAAGCGGCTTTGCGACGAATACAGAGAACGCGACCAGGAGCGTCTGATTACACGTATCTCCGTCGACAACATGGGCATATGATTGACTTCACCGCTACCATCGATCACACGAATGGTTTCGAGCCGCCCAACTCGCTTGGTGCCATCTTCTGGCAGCTTTCAATCAGAGCAGTACATGTATGGCTTTCTCTACCCTTCTGCGTTGTCTTCCCAATCCTCATTCTATCCTAGGCATCATTTGAATCCCGCATCCAGCTGGCCAAATTCATCAAAGAGACACAAGATCTCAACAAGCAATTACCCACACTGAACCGCGAACTTCTCTCTCGATTCTCCTACGAGCCAAAGGCCCAAAAGCCATTACAAGAACTGTTCAAAGAGTACATCGATTGCTATCACACCATGTTTGTTGATCCCGCGACATATCCTTCCAAGTGAGACATTCCACCCGCTCAACTCTGCAGTTAACGAACTGATGCGTACCAATCCTGGATCTCAGTCGATTTCAGGAGCGAATCAAAGATGTGGGCAAATTGTTCAGCTCTCACAAGGCGCAATGGGAAGAAGCACTCAATGTGGCCGAAGCGGATGAGCAGCGTCGCATGCTGTCTGCCCCGGTGCCGAGCTCGCCGAATGGCTCGATTGACCAACCTTGGCATTCACATGCCACAAATGCACATTTCCGAGATGTTCGTTCACTCGGCTCTGGGACGTACGGCGAGGTGTCCATGGTGATGGAGCCAACGACTGGGTCGTTCTATGCCCAGAAGCTCATTCGAGTTCGCGATAAACATGATACCAGGGCAAGAGATATGGTGGAGCAACAAGTAAGAACGAGGTCCACATCATGCGGAGACTCCGCCACCATCACATCGCATCATTGCTATTCTACGTGCGTGAACCAAGCGCCTTCAGCATGATCATGCTTCCTGTCGGCGATTGTGATCTCCAATATTTCCTCGAGAATCGATGCGTCAACGACGGCTTTCCCCAATCAGAAGTCAGCCGCTTGGACAATTGGTTCGGCTGTCTGACCTCGGCTCTGGCGTACGCTCACGAAGAGCAGATCAAGCACGAAGACATCAAACCTCCAATGTGCTCATCAAGGACAACCGCCCATATCTTGCAGACTTTGGCAGCGCCAAGGACTTTTCCAAACTGGAAGCTAGCACATCGGGCGATTTTTTGATTGCCGGAACCCGGGTGTACTGGCCACCGGAGAATCAGCCTAGAGGACGGCCCGCCGATGTTTTCGCTTTGGGCTGCGTCTTTTCGGAGATGCTCACCGTTCGCCAACACCGATCACTAGCCGACTATCGTAATGCACGAGAAGTGCCAAACACCGATTATGGACTAGCATTTCGAAAGAATCTCTCAGGCGTTCAAAAGTGGCTCACAGATCTCCAAGAGGTGCAGAGAGACGATCATGTGCGCTTCCTCTTGCTCAATGACACTCTAAAAATGCTCAAGCAAGACCCAGAAGACAGACCTCTTGCCAAGCAGATCAAAAGAAGCTTCCGTGTTGAGGAAGATATCCTCTTCTGTGGGAAGTGCTGAAGCCGGTACGGACCACGAGACTCCCACAGGTGACCATACGTCGGCGACCTCTGCAGGCTATAGTGGAGCCTCTTGCATAATCAACTCGTGTGAACACCCATCCATGGCATCAATGGCAAAAGGCTGGAGCTACACAATGTCAGAAAACATGCGCAATTAATATGCTGGATACAGTCGATTTGAGGCCGAAAATACAACAGACACATGGAAGCGACGCAATGATGCTCATTGGTGCAAGACAACTGCATTACCACATCTTTTCGGCTGCCATTTAATGTTCAGCTTAATCTACAGTCTTAAGCTCTGCGTGTTTTGTCTCTTTGCTGGAGGTTCCGTTCGCTATGAATCTGGCTGGATTCGTAGCAACAAATGCCCCGATTTCGTCGACCCAGGGAATACCTTCTTGAGCACCAAGCTTGCTCACGGTCAGTGCAGCTGCTTTGCAAGCATGCTCTACAGCACTTTTGATGTCCCACTGCATACCAGCCCACGTCTGGCGCACATACTCCGAGGCATACTCTCCCGTGAACGTGCCCCTGGTCACAATCAGCCTTTGCCGGATCAGACGGGCCAGAAACAGACTTACCCTGCACCAGTCGGGATGCATGGGCACCACCTAGAATGCATGCACGTGCCCTGACGCTTGGCTGTTGGCATAGAAGGCACCACCGGCACCGAGCGTGATGGCGACATTCTGGACGCCCCAATCCAGGAACCCTTGAGCAATTTCTTGCCAAGTGGCCTCATCAACCTTGCTAACGTCAAGCCCAGACAATATGGCTGCCTCCGACTCGTTTACCAGCAAGTGTGTGATGTACTTGTAGTGTTCGGACAGGATATCGTTTGCGGGTGCTGCATTTAGCAATACGGGTATATCAGCCTTTCTAGCCGTGTCAAGCTGAGAGATGACCAAATCTGGTCTGACGCCGCACCAAAGGCTCTCGGCCGTCATAAAGTCCTTTGCCTCCCAGACAGCGCCAGCACCAGCAGTGGACAGAATACGGTTAGCTCTAGAATCTTCCTCGACCATGATGAAGGTCATAGCAGTTGACTTGTCATCGACTATGCGAACACCAGAGGCATCAATGCCGTCTGTCTGCTGCTGCTGCATGAACAATTTCGCATGCTCGTCGTTCCCAAGCGCGCCCACCATCTTCACTGCTATCTCCGAAGCATCTGTTGGTCTAATAGTGCTGCCATCCTCTGCTCGCGTCGGTTTCAGGTGACAAGTGCGGTATGCGGCTATTGCGGCGCTTCCACCTTCTCCACCGAGCGCTTTATGATAGCTGTTTCCTGGATACGTCTCACTAAGGTCAGGAATTCGGTTTGTGATCATAATATGATCAACCATCAGGCCACCGATGACTGCAATTGTACTTGGTGCCATCTTACCAGACGAGGGTGTCCCAAAAGCTCGTCGACCAATATGCGGAAGATGACGAAGCATGCCAACTACGTATGAAGGGAAATGAGCAGCCTCCTTACGAAAGTCCGGACTGGAAGCACGACATAGTGCCATAGTACACAGCTAGGCTGACATGGTGGGTATGAAAAGGGTACTCCTTCGCATACAATCCATCTTTGTGATTGGCTGCCCCATTTGTTGATGGGCAAGGGGCTTCTCATGCAGGGATAGAAAGGCAACGGCAGAAGTTCAATGGGACACCATATGCGCCGGCAGTAGCAAACTACCTGACCTGCAAATCCACATCAAATATGCAACCACCTGCGAAGGAAGTCAAATTGCCCATTATCTGGCTACGTTGTGCATGCTTGCTCTCTACCGTCAAATTTGACGTTGAGCCTTTCAAAAACTGAGTGGCATCTCGCCTCCTTTGCGTATGCAGCTATGCTGCCTCGGATGCAACTGCAGCCAAAAGCCTCCCTCCGGAGCGACTACAACGTTCAACTTATATTCTTCACGACGAGATATCCACCCTACGGTGCTGGTGTCGACCATTATAGGGTTTCCAGCTGAATGTTTTGGCTCTGGTGACATGTGCATTGCCCTAGACCAATTCGCTCCATTTCGCTCCTTTTCCAATATTGGCCAGCCAGAACACCACCTCCAAGACTGACTCAGGTTTAGCCCTGTACAGAAACATTCGATCATGGCCTTGTTCCCACGAAAGCTCCATTCTGGCACCAGGGAGATACAAGAACAATGCCCTTTGGTTTCGACGATGGTTGTGGTCTTATCGGCCTCATCGGCGTCGGCGCAGCTGCATTCCAAGCATGTATACAGGGCCTCATAATCTTGAGTAAGGCACGAGGCTTTGGTCGAGACGTGTCTGGAGTTCGCTTGATGATCGAACTCGAGCAGCATAAACTTCATACTTGGAAGTCAGTCTTTTACAGGAGCCTCCAACTGTACTTGTTCACGCTCAGCATGCGCAGCTTGTATCTAGGATCTTGAATCGCCTCCAAGAGCTTGTAACAGAACTCGAGAAGCTGAAGAATAAATACGGTCTCCGCCTGCAAGAGACTGAAGAGGAGATCTTAGATTTAGGCCACGAAGAATCTGCATTCGACCGACTCGAGATTGCGTCCAGCGTTTATGCATCGCAAACGCAAGCCGAATCTTTGGTCGAAGAAAAAAAGCGTGGAGAATACTAAAGTGGACGACATTTGACGAGGCTAAATCAGCAAGCTGATAGACCAGATCCGGATCCGGCAAGTCAAGATGAGCCGGGCTGTTGACGCGATCCTTCGCAATGCTGTCTTGAGTACCGCCAATGAGCAGGACCTTGACATGATCGGCCTGGAATATGTGCATGCTGCATCACAACAGGCGATCGCCGCGGCAGCTCGCTTGAAAAAGCAGGGATTGTTGCTAGGTATCATGGATTTACAAGCGACAACATCTATTCTACGTTTTACGACAGCAAGACAGTTCACGAATGAACAAGCCCCGGAGATCTTCCTCGTACACACTGATACCGCGATATTCCAATAGTGACCTGACAGCGATGAGACTCTCAGCCAGACTTCTCACTGTATCTCTGTCATCTCTTCAGTCAGCAAGAGCTCTTGCACACTATTCCGGGGAACCTGTATTACTAGAGTTCCATAATGAGACTGGCCTAGATCCGCTTGTTACAAAGGATAGAATGTACAAAGTCTCAGCATTCTTGAGGGACCTTGACCCTTCATTTCATGGATTGTCCTCTCGGGGTTACGTCAAGATCAACCACCGTTATGCATATGTTTTTGATCTGCCGCCGCATTCAGCCTCATCTACGAAGAGTTTCACGATTTCCAGCTGCCTGGATTCGACATTGCAGCTACCCAGGTTGCGTACACTTCGTGACCTCTTCGACGTGCCTAAGCCAGCGTTCAATCTACGGCTTTCCTCGCAATTACAGTCCTCGAGACCCAGTTGCAGCTGCATACGTCTGGCTGGCTCCACAAAGAATTTCGATCCGACAATGTCTTGTTCATCGGCAATCAGCAACTAGACGGCATGGCTGACAAGGAATTCTTGTGCTTGCCAATGTATGTTACCAGCTATGTTTCCGCTCGAGCAGACACGCCCCAGGAAGCTACCGAGCCACTTCAAGCAGATCTCGAAGCTGATCTCTATCGCCATCCCACATCGGCCTCACAACCACGGCCACCATATTGCAGAGCCTTTGATATGTTCAGCGTTGGCTGCATATTGCTAGAAATTGGACTCTGGACCAGCCTTGCTACGCTTTTGCGGAAATCTTCAGACTCGGCTCAGGCTAATGGCAAGGTTACGATGGACCTAATGCAAGTCCGACACAATTCTCTATTGAAGCCTGCGAAGCAGTGCACAGGGTCGTCGAGCTTGAACCTTCGCTTTGCTGAGACAAACGATGGGATCTTCGGCGCACTTAACGCCGTTATGGGCAGAACATACACCTTTGTTGCGCTGCAGCTGCTGTGTGCGACGGAGTCAAGCATGTCAGAGAGATTCTCTACCGGATCTAACTTAGGTGATGACTGTAAGCTCATGCTCGATGTGGAAATGGATTTCTTGGAAAAGTTGTGTAACATGGCAGATGTCATTTGAAAAGATGCTGCAATTGATTCTCATATGTCAAGACTCTGCAGCAGTTTACCATAATCTCACGAGTTGGAGCGCAGATACACGCCCGCTTGTCATCAAACTCTCTGACTCCTTGAGGGTCTATCTCGTTTAACTGGGATTTTCATCAGTACTACGCCTTTTTTCCTAAGCCGGACAGCTCAACGGCTTCACAACCAAACAGCTACGGTGAGCAGGGTCAGAATGAATACGATGAGATTGGATATTCATTGTCAGTCGGCTAGGTGAGGTCGATTGGCCAGACGCTTTGCATCCACGAAAGCAGCCCAAGCGTTAGCATCATTCAAGCTTGTTGTCAAAGTGCTGGACCTCCATTCTGGGAGGATGAGTTGGTTTGCGCACTAAACCTATCAGGCACAAAGTGATTCGGGTCAGGATGGAAAAGGGCGTCGAGGAGAGCATTGTGTGGTTCGGAGGATAATTGAAGGCGGGGTTTGAGGTGACTGAAATATCTCGATGACGGGCACAAAGCAGATGATAAGGTCGATAAAGTGGTTGAGATTGGATTGTATGGCGCGATTGGACCACGGAGCCAGTCTCGATAGTTTTATGGAGAGATGAAAGGAGATAACCTGGGACGCCGAACTCAGATTGGCCGAGGAAATAAGTTCTAATGGTCAGGAGTAAAGCTAAGTGGCATCGTTGAACCAAACCTGCCGGAACGATGTTGGCAAGAGGACAAAGTCGAGTAAGGCCCCAAATATTGGCGGAACAAGCGAGATCCTCCAGGAAGTGCGTTTTGTCATCCCAAAGTCTCAGGCACTGGCAAATCATTAGAAAACTCGGCAGAGCCTGAGGCCCATGGTATCTCGACTGAAGTTAGGATTTGGATTTGAGCGTCTGCTGTCGCTCAGCCCATTCTTCCACAATCCAATTCACATGCAGCCAGAGCGAAGAGTGGTCAAGATCCTGTTCACGTAGAAGCAAGTAAACGTCCACATTGAGGTCGCTGCCTCTGATCCCGCACGGACCTACCTTAGTTGGTGGATCTTTTATGCTCCTTTCCATAAGCGACTTCCCCTGCTGTAGGCACCAAACCTACCTTGTTTGCCGCATGGATGACAATTCCGAGGTCTTTCAAATTCAAGCACGCAGCGAAGACTCTCTCATTGTTCCTGCTTGAAGAAGCGTCGGGCACAATCGCAGGCATGGGTTGCTCTAGTCCCATGGCCCACGAAGCGGCTGTACCATCGGTCATGCATTGCCACAACACCGTCTTGTTGATTCCTTCATTCCAAGCGCCATGCCTTCAGTCGCAGTCGGAAGGTTCGCAATGCACACGTGGTTATGCGCGACTTTGGCGACTTGGTCCATGCCTAGGCCGCCACAGAAGCGAATCTTCTCGGAAATACCTACAAGCGACAGAATTTCCATAATACGCTAGCCAATTGGGTTACCTTTCGAGTCGTGTCCGACCGTGAAGGTTAATTGACCCTCACGAGCGCGACATGCTCCGCCAGAGACCGCGGCGTCGACGAATGTGCCAATCCCGTCTCGATGATGCTTGAACCGATCTCCTTGTATCTTCAATGTCGACAGTACTGCATTCAATTATGAGTCGGTCTGCATTCTTGGACGCATTGGTGATTCCACGATCATCCATATAGACCTCTCGAACGGCCAAGGCAGATGGGAAGGCTTGAGATCAACGTATGGCAATGGCTTGAAAGTTTTTGAGGTGTTGTATGGATAACGACATTTCGACATTTCTGTATTGGCTGTACTCGTCGGGGAATCGCTGGCAGACAGCTTCGCTGACGTCGTTGATGTGGAGCACCGTTGGTGGTGGCAGCTTCTTACACAAGTTACTTGGTATGCCGTGACCGATGACCCCGAGCCCCTGCAGAAGTCAATCCTCAATTTGATATAGTATTGCCTGGAAGACAGGTTAGAGAGAGCAGACCTATAACATCAGCATTAGATGCCAACGTTCTCAGGCGTCCGTGTGCCAAGGTGTGGAAAGAGTCGGGATTTTGACAGAATGTTAGCACAGTTGAATTGGGAGGGAAAGCAATCCAAGATGTAAATAGAGCAACGCGGCCGCTAGTATATACCAGCAACTGCGTGACCAATGTGGTCAGTTGCGCTGTTAGTTCAGAGAAGGGGTGACTGTGTCATTCACGTCCACAGGTTTTCGGCCGCCAGAAGCATATGTTGAAGCCTTGCCTCATTTGACCCCAGTGCAGCAGCACCCACGTAGCCAGTCTTGGTACCACGATAATTCTCACAGATCCCGCACCCGCAGCGCTGGAGTCGTGTGTCGAGCTAGAATAGGTGACAGGTACAGTAGGTGACTAGGGAGGTCGGAATGATCGAGTTCGCTGTGGATGCGGCCGCCGCCGCCGGTCCTCAAGTTGCGAAGCTCCCAGACCGATCAGTTTCAATATCGACTGCGAACGCACCGAATCCAGTGGCATGAGAAGTCTATACAGCTGACATAGCAGTCGTTGAAAGCGCCCAGCCAAGGGCTGTGGCGTCGTCGGAAAACTGCTCGAATCGGTGGCACAAGGTAAACAATGATAGGTATAGCTGAAGCGAGTCGCAGTTACAAAGGTTCTGCTCAGGACTGGTCGGATCAAGGCGCTGCCGGGAGATTCTGGTTGTACTGCGTCTCCGGTTGGCATTCGGATCGAGGCAAGGGTCTGGCTTCGCTACCATAAGGTTATTGCCACGGCGGTATCGAAATAGAGACCTATCCGGGAAGCGTTGACGGGCCCTCGTTCGTTCGGTGGCATCGTTGCTGCTATCTGATGATAAGGCAATGTGGGAGACGTCTTTGCTTCGGTTGAAGTGGCTTTGGGTTGTGATGCCAGTGGTGCCGTTCAGGTCAGTTTAGCTGCCTTGAGCCAGAGTACGCTCGCTGCTAATGTCAAAGCTAGAGTGTTGTTTTGCATGTTGTATTGAGCAGGCCAGACACGAAGTAGAAGAGCAGGGCTGAAAATGAATGACAAACAAAATGATGGACTCCTCTACCAGCTCTCGGCAGGCAAGTAAATTTCTGGTCGAGACGATATTGGTCCAGGATGCAAAAGTAGTCACTAGCGAGCGCGGTGCGTTGTTGGGAGATATCGAGTCGGCGAAGCACAGACCGCAAGGACCGGCCACGGTGAATGCTATTCCAAGACATGGGCGCTAGCCAGAGCAGAAGCCAATGCAAACCCATAGGGGAGGTGAATCGAGGACGCTAAGTAGGATTGTTGCTGGCAAGGCTGGCAAGAACTCTTCTAATTGCAGTTTCGTTCACGTGATCGAGATGCGGCTTTCGAAGGTTGGCTTTTGTGTTTCCGAAACTCAAAACCCATTTGGCCACGCTGGAAACAATCCTCCATGCCATCTTATTAGCTTCCTACGGCGCCTGTCCTGTCCATACGCAGCGTCGATTATGATCAATCCTATGAACCTGAACTAACACCAGCAGTTTCAACAATGCATTGAGCAAAGTCATCCAAGTTCCTCGTCTGAATGTACACTGTTCCTGGGCCAGTAAATCGGCAGACAGCGCCTTCGCCGGTTTTCATGCTTTGAAACAATCCTCCACCAGCCTTTTCGATCTTGTAATCACAGTTCCAGGCAACAAGATGGCCATTGTCGACGATATGAGTCTGACCTGCAGCGATCTAGGTTCATCAGCACTGAAACTCGAACTCGGGCGGTGACGGGGGTCAACTTACATCTCTTCTAGTGATCGCACCAAACGAAGATACCCACATCAGTCCCTGACCCGAGACGTTGTACACAAACAAGTCCTCTCCGCTGAATAACGCCTTTCCGAGTCCCTGCGATTTTGCTTCCTTGTGCACATCTGTTGTTGCCGCCAAAAATGCATCTTTGCCCACCTTCCAATTCGACGACCCATCGACCTGAAGAGTGGCAATGTCGCCGAGAAGAATTGGAGCAAGAGTAACAGCGCCCGTGCCGGTGTACACGCTCTCATGCATGGAACCACCTGTGAACATCTTCTTCATGCTGAACTTTGTTTTGCCTTGGAGAACGATGGTTCCTGCCATCTCGATCATTGCGCCGGGTCTCGACTTGACAGAGCCGCCTTGGTTCAGCGTGACAGACAGGATAGTGTTGGTATCTCGGTGCGAGATTTGGTATGATCCGCCGTTGAATGTGCCGCTGTCGCTGGCGTGCCATGCGCCCGAGCCGTGCGCAGGTTGACCGTATTGTTGCTGTTGAGTTTGCCCTTGCTGGTAGTGCTGCTGACCATATTGTGGCTGTTGAGCTTGCCCATGCTGATAGTGTTGCTGGCCATATTGTCCTGCGTAATCAGCCTCCAGATTCGTAGACCGACGACCAATTCCTACCTTGCTGTGCATGTCCGCCGTGATAGTAGCCTTGGCTTGGGTCCTGGTACGACATATTTGGTATGTGGGTCTGGTGTTGTATGAACACGTGCGGTTGCGCTGAAGGCCAAATTGCAAGGCAGAACACTTCTTTCCTGAGAGCAAGGGCCGAGTTGCTTTCTGCCGGAGTGGCTCGTCTTATGTATCCGAGGCTGCTTGGGATCGCTGCACACTTGAGAGCTCCAGCGGATTGAGATCTGCCTGACGTTGTTTATCAGTGTCAGTATCTGCAGGCACGAAGCGAGCTGAAAACTAATGCAAAACACCAAATCAAAACATTCTGCCGTTTCATCTATTTTCGCTTCGCTGAGGGGTTCCGCTATTTGACCCAACCGTCCGTCTACCAGCCAGGGTTCTTCAAACACCGATTGGCCACTTCGTTCAAACTCAACATGGGGGCCAGCTTTTGATGGCGATCGTCATACATATTACCTGGCCAAGCCTGGAATACGACAATCCCTTCCTAGAAACTCTGGTCAGCAGAGGGCGGGGCAGTGCAAATATGATCTTGGAAATTGACTGCTGGTCGCAAACTCCGCAGACACAAAGTCCTCCTGTAACACAGTCTAGCAGGAACGGAAGCAACTCGTCATCTGATATTGTTGGAGCAGGAACGTCAGTATAATATCAGCTCGAGGAAGAGCTGCATGGCATTTGACCTGATATCCCACAATTGTAGCGTCGTTTTGCAATAATGGTGAGCATGGGTGGGCGCTAGATGTGAAGATGAGTAATGGCTGGTCTTCCCATCACGATCGGGACGTCAACGATGGTGCCAGAAGGCGTGAGCTATTGTGCAAGCGACATATAGGGGAATCACTCCACGTCTGTGCCATACGAGAGGTGAGCATACACCAATGAAACTACCTTTCTCATTTCATCATCACGACGACCTGTATTCAATGCTTCTCCGGGCAACCTCAACAGTCGGCAAGCACACCGGTTAGATCCTTTCACGTCTTCCAATGTGATCGGGAGATTGTGATGTTCCGAATCCTGAAGCCTGTTTCGAGGCATATGGAGCACCATACCCGGAGCACAACTGAGACTTCCAGCTCGCTTGGACGCCATCACTCCTCATCCACCGAAAATCTATGCTTCCTAGCAGTGCTAGTCACAACACCCCGCTTGAGCAAGAGCCAGCGGCCCTGCTTCCGCCCTAGACGATCATCCATTCTCTGCCCCTATCTTCTCGGCGCCACCTCCTAGTGCTTTGACGTTCCCTGCCCCATCACATCAAGTTTCCGCAAACATGCCCATGAGCAACTCCCACGTCCGGTGACCTTGATCGGCGGGACTGATGGTGACAGACACAACTCCAGCAAGAACTCATAACTCTGCATCTTGCCAACTAGGTCCTCTGCAATGCGGAAATATGGATGGTCTGGAGCATCGACTGTATCATCCTTTGTTTGTGCTTCAGTGACCACAGTCGCCAGCAATTGAGTGACTTCTCTTTATCCACCAATAGTCAGGGTAAAGACGGACGTTTTATATCCGACCGCTGGTGGGAACACCGCCTCTGATTGAACTAGGTGCTTAATGGGCGTGCTGCGTAGGGCAAAGGCTTTTCTACGAGGTGCTGCTGTCATTTTGGAACCAATATCAGGGAAGACAAACCCACACTCATCCAAGGCTCATGTGCAGATCTGTTCCTGTAGTGGAATAGAGCTTGCGGCGCGCAAGAACATGAAGAAAAGTTTCAAACCATGTTGGGAGCCGCATGCTTGAAACTGGTCCAATTGATTATATTACATATGTACATGGCCCAAGGAATACCTCAAGCGCAAGAAAGAATTGAAAATTGCAGAAGCCCATCTCCATGTGCTGTACAAAATGTGTGCTGACACAACACCGTGCTTTCGTGTGTCATTATGGGTCAATTGCTCATGAATGCCAATCATTCCTTCGAAACGTCATGCAGGCGTCCATGATGTTCTGTGAGACATCTGAAATCCTCGTTTACCAGTCAGACCAATCGACGGAAACTGTTGGGATGCCTGGCCACCACACAGTGGTGGATGGGTATCCTGGGTACTCTACGGTGGTCTAAATAACGTCAGTAAGCAAGCCATTACAGTAGGTATTAACATACAGTTGTGCTGGAATCAGGGGCGCTCGTGGTGGTTGTGGTTGTGGCAGCACCTGTGGTGGTCGTGGTGACTGGAGCGTCCGTGGTGGTTGTGGTTGTGGCAGCACCTGTGGTGGTCGTGGTGACAGGAGCGTCCGTCGTGGTGGTGGTTGTGGCAGCATCTGTAGTGGTCGTGGTGACGGGAGCGTCCGTGGTGGTCGTGGTGACGGGAGCATCCGTGGTGGTTGTGGTTGCGGGAGTGTCCGTGGTGGTGGTGGTTGTGGCAGCACCTGTAGTGGTCGTGGTGACGGGAGCGTCCGTGGTGGTGGTTGTGGCAGCATCTGTAGTGGTCGTGGTGACAGGAGCGTCAGTGGTGGTTGTGGTTGTGGCAGCACCTGTGGTGGTCGTGGTGACGGGAGCATCCGTGGTGGTCGTGGTTGCAGGAGCCTCCGTGGTGGTTGTGGTTGTGGCAGCATTCGTAGTAGTAGTGGCTACGGAAGCACCCGTGGTGGCCTATACAAAGTCAGTGGGCAGGACCTTGCAAAGGTGCATTGACGTACAGTGCTGGAGGCAGGAGCTTCAGTAGTAGTGGTTGTTTCTCCGCCTGGGGTATTTACAGTGGTAGTCGTGCTGGAAGCCGGAACGCCTGTGGTGGTTGAATGTGTGCCTGGAAACTCATCGGTGCACTATGAAATGTCAGTAGGAAAGCCTTCGCGGTGTGCGTTAACATACAGTCGTGCTAGAACTATCATGATGCGTAGTTCTTGAAATTCCACTTGGGTACCTGACGGTGGTAGTTGTGCTGGAAGCTGGAGCGCTTGTGGTGGTTGACTGAGTGCTTGGGTTTCCATCGGTGGTAGTCGTGCTGGAAGCTGGAGCGCCTGTGGTGGTTGAATGTGTGCCTGGGTTTCCGTCGGTGTTAGTCGTGCTGGAAGCTGGAGCATCTGTAGTGGTTGACTGAGTGCCTGGGTTTCCGTCGGTGGTAGTCGTGCTGGAAGCTGGAACACCTGTAGTGGTTGACTGAGTGCCTGGGTTTCCGTCGGTGGTAGTCGTGCTGGAAGCAGGACCACCCGTGGTAGTCGATTGTGTTCCTGGCTTTCCTTCAGTAGTCTACAGAACGTCAGTAAGCTGGTTCTTGCGATGTGCATTGACAACGTACAGTTGTGCTGGTACCAGGAATTTGAGTGATAGTGATGGTTGAAACAGCGGTTTGAGTCTGTACTTCGGTCTTGGTGTGATATCTGGTTTCGGTTTCGGTCTCGGTTTCAGTCACGGTTGCGGTAACCGTGCTGACGGCGCTGCTTGGCCAGTCACTCCAGTCAACGCTGCTAGTGCTGTCGCTGTTGTCGCGTGCCTGAATGGCAGCGGCAGAGGCAGAAGCTGCCAAAGCGGCGATGGAAAGAAGCTTCATGTTGAGAGGCAGATGTTGAGTGGAAAGACGAAACGAAGAATAAGTGAAAAGTGTGACGGACGAGGGATGCACTGAACGAGTGAATTGATAGTTGGTGGTCGATATTGAAACTGAAAACAAAACGGACGCGGATGTACTAAGGGAGTGACTGGTAGTTGGTCGATGCTAACACAATCCAGACATTCGGGCTGTTTGAGACTTATATACACCAGCTGGTCTTGACAGAGGTTGACGTTTGACCCTTCCTGGTCCTCCTTCCATTGCATGGCGACCTCGTCGGATGCCAATTTGTGCATGACAAGTAATTTTCATTGACTGACGGAAAGTCAAAAGGTCAATAGCATCCTGCCAAACTTTTGTATGGAATTACTCCATTGAGTCATGGTGCTGTGCTCATTGGCCTCAAAGTGGTTAGCGTGACGATCGCGAGCCGTTGAGATCCATATGGTGGCGGCGCCTCACTAATGGTCAAGTGCCAAAGCTTCGCTGGTGCTGCATGTCTCTGCCTTTTACCAAAGCATCTTCTCCAATGTTTTCAAGCTTTCTCCTGCATCGGTATCGTCTTCGTAAGGGGCTCCTCTTGTTTTCAGGTGCCTACCCACATGCTGAGAATTGTTGGACCGCTGCAAGTGCCCTCGTCCGAAAGCGCTCCATAAAATGTCCCGTGTTCATGATCTAATGCACCCCAGGTTCTCCACATTGTCTCACGGCAGTATTGTCGTAGTGTGGAGCTGCAGTGATGCCCTCTTCGGATGTGTCTTTCCGGTGCGCTGGTTGCAAATCGCCTCTTCATAATGCTCGGTAGGTTGAAAATTCCAAAAGTACAATTGTTGTTGATCGTGTTGCTTCAGTGATGAACAAGTCGCTCTCGGACCTTGACAAGGATGCATCAATGTCAGTGCTCTGAAAAGGCGGGCACCGAAGATCCGGGCCTTGAGCTGTGTGAGACACAATCTAAGCTGGCGTATCCAATGAAGCTCAGGTGGTATCAATTTCGTGAAACAGCCCAGGCTGATGCGAGTCCGTGTACATCCATCCCGCCCCTAAGGGTAGCTGGAGATAAATCAGGCCGCAGTTGTATGCCAAAAAGAGAGACAAATCGGCATGCAAGTCCTACCCATCGCAATTTCCCTTTCCAGGCCTGGAATGTGTATGATGTCGAGTATGGTTTGTTGTTTGAGCCGCAGAGGGGCGGCAATGCTTCACGCCTAGTTGTATCGATTGCACCACCTGCAGTGCGCCACTTGTCGATTCGGCTGGTCCGGATGTCCAATGCTCCAACGCCCAAAGTCAAAACCCAAAATTCAGTGATGTTCATGCTTGGCCCCCTGGATGGCCCCTGAGGTTTGACATAAGAGTATCTTGGAACTCTGGTTCTCCTTAAGCGGGCTACCTGGTTGAACTTCATTCCTGCGGCTTTGACAAAATTTCGCCAGCTTGTGGCCGCCGAAGGAAATGGGCTTCAGTGTTAAGAACCCAATCGTCCAGACTCCACTCGTTCGGCTCGGAGAAAATTAGGTAGAAATACTTCAGAGTCTCCGCCAGCCAGAAGCTTTCCATCCTGTCGCTCTGAGCCGGAGGGCTCACGCGAACGTCAGATATGCCAGCAAATGCGAGCGGTGTTCTGCAAGCGTTGCTGATGTTGTTCCACATCGCCCAAGCAGTGTCAAGATAGCTTCGATCTCCACTGATGCGGTACATGATGAAGACAGATTCAATGGCTTCAGGCCGCAGAATGTATCGATTGTCTCCCCACCTTGTATATCCCGGCAGAAGTGAATACTGATCCACCAATGCCTTCCCACTTTCAGCCAAACTTTTTCCGGGTAGCCCTGCATCTGGCTCATGTTGTCTCGCCACTGCTTCGAACCACTTTAGCTCGGTCCAGTCACATATGTCTCCAGAAGGAACATCCATGCCAACATGACAAGAAGCAATGTGGAATGTCTCTGGCATGAGGCCGGTGGGAGTCGAATTGTATGCCCATACGCATCCATCCACAAGCTGCCGAGCAACACGCATCTCATCGGGCCTGTCAAAGATCTTCGACGCTATGCCAACCATTCCGCCGGCGAAACATGTCAGGTGCTGGCCTTGCAGGTCGGTGGCCACTTTAGCCTGATCATTCAACGCAGCATTTCCGCTAAACAAGATGTTGTGATTGCCTGGCACGAGAGGGCGATAAAAGAGGTGCTTCTGGGCGGCTCTGAGCAATTTGTCGTACATCACTTGATACCTTTCATCCAGGCCGCCCAGAATCATGAATTGCTTCGGAAGATATTCGGACGTCGAGTCAGCCATACCGCCGAGGGTGAAGTGATTGTAAGTGAACAGTCCGTTTTCTGCATCGACGAGAGTTGGCCAAAGTCCCGGCACTTTTGATGTATCTTGACCTTTGTACAGAAGATCCGTGATGCGGTCGACCGCGTCGAACCATTTGGCCTCTCCGGTCAGCTGTGCTAACCTGGTAAACTCCACACTCATGCTTCCAATCTCGGCAAGAAGAGTGGTTTTCGAAGCCTGCAATGGCATTCTCGCCGCCGAGTTTCTCCAACGCCATCTCGTCACAGGCAACCGATTCGGAGTGTCGAACGTGATGTAGAGGATGTCGGCGAGCTCAACAGCCTTGGCAAGAATGGCCGGGTATCTTCCTCCAGAGACATCGTATGCGCTGAGGAAGCCACCGAGATATCTGATAGTGGTCTCGAAGACGTTGACGACCTCTTCAGTGTTGGTGGTAAAGTCAATGTCCCCGATGGCTTCGACACATTCTTCAAATTCCTCTTTCAGTCCCATGATCCAAAGCGTGTCCATTGTATCCACCAGTGATGCACCCCATCCTCCAAAAGGGTTTCGGTATGCGCCTGACAGAGGAGCGATCTCGTCTTGCTTCCAGGCATACTTCTTGTAGCCGCTCCATGAATGGAGGAATGCCTCTTTGATGGCAGCTTTCCGTTTCAATCTTGCTGTTCTCTGCTCCTCGGTTTCGAGGGAGAAATCATGTTGTATCTTGGGCAGCTGTCGAGCGGTACCGAAAGGAAGTTGGGTGTAGCTTTGGACAGGATGTCGCTCTGGCTGAATTTCCAACCGAGAGTTGCGGCCATCAGGGAGGACGGACGGTTGAGAGTAGTGGTATAGGTAGTAGAGGATTAGGAAGATGGCGACGGACGGCAGCAGCCAAAGTCTTCTGATCAGTAGCATGGCTTTGGAAGGTAATTGTGGCAAGATGCAGAAAACGATGACTCGCATGGGTCACATTAGTTCTGGGGTAAGCTAGCGCAGGAACAGATCCACCCCCTGAGAAGTGCCGACAACAGTCCAAACTTTTCGGCTCGAGGAGGCTAAACAAGGGCTCTGAGGCAACCCTACCTCTAGCGCTGGTTTCCTCCATCTCAAGCAGAACATCAGAGCGCGCAGGGATACAGATGTCGCACCCTTAAAAGGTTTGCCCACCGGATATTATGCTTTCTACCTCTTGTGTAAAACGCTTCAAGCAATGCCTACCACTGGGTCCGTCCCGTCAAAGGCACCCCATGCTCTCAAATTTTGGCTAATGGAAGAACAGTGTCTGTCTACTGCCACCAGCCTCGGGCAATGTATCTCTCTCTGCGAAGCTGATCGCACACCTATCCCGTCGATATCCTACACAAGAACACGAGCCTTTCCATCTTGACCACCGGCTATTCTCAGACACTTCCTCGCAGCTCCCAGGCTCCGATGTCAAGCAACGATCGTTCACCCACATTTTGAACTTCTCGCATGACCTGCGGCATGCCTTTGTAGCCACCACAGGAGCGGGCAACCCAGATGTCAGCTCTTCAATCACCATTCCAGCCTCTTCAGCTGATTCGTTCACCAGTTTGATCGTCACCAAGCTCCAGCCATTCTGGTATCAGCGTCAGATGCTGAGTGTCGAGAACGGAGTCTGTGTCTCCATTGAGAATGGGGGAGTCATCGTATGCGTTGGCGATGCAAGAGTTTCGGCCAGGTCACAAGGCGCTGGTACACTTCGAGGGACGGTCGTGGAGCTCTTCAGACGAGACGATCTGGCAAGCCACGGCGCCAACTACACGCAAGAAGAGGCTGCGGAAGACGAGGCTTGGTTTCAAAGTGCTCTGGAAGATATGTTCAAAGGCATAGGGGACATCTTTGGCAATGCTAAGATCATTACGAACCGAACACAACCTCGAGACCGCCTCACCGAGCCCGGCATCAAACCCGATCCAGACTGGAATTTAGCCAAGCTCTACTTCACAATCTTCAGAAGGTGAAGAGGTGTGACATACTACGCCATCAGCTCAATTCTCAGAGTAGCTTTCAGTCAGCCTTGCTCGCCGCAGCCAGCACAAATATTGATTCCACGCCCCGCATCTTGGCCAACTCAATTCACGCTCAGCCAACCGATTCGAATCCCTAGCCTCTTCAAGTGGTTAGTTAGTCGATCTGAAGACGTTGAAGAGTGGAGGTAGTATGCGCTCGGGCTCGTATATCTGCGAGAAGGGGGCCGGAGTCGAGACGCAATAGCATTTGGAGCGCTGAAAGCTCTGCTGAAGGACCATGCATACCCTCGCCAATCAGTGGCCGCCTTAAGACATGACTGCCCTATTCATTCAGTCGGAGCTTCAAATAGAAGCAGAGACGCCTGAAGCGGCCCAAAAGAAGAAAAGCTTATCCTTATGCCACTCGCTGAATCGAATGCATACACATACCACACCAAGAGGAAGCATTCTTCCATTGAAGAAACGAGACAAAGCGATGGCTAGTTGAAAGTTCGTTTCTCAGCTACTATGAGCGTCTGATCGCAATATTCACTCGAGATACCATACACAGTTTTGATACCTTGCCTCCATTCCTACAAATGCCGACCTAACTGCCCTACACGAATCCGAACCTAGCCAATCTCAAGCACCGCCAGCCTCAGCACTGCACATTCTCCAAATCAAATCGAATCACTCGTCTGCAAACCATACTCTTAGGTTTGCTTCCTATAGCCCGCCATGCTGCCATGCCTTTTCTCTCTCCAAAATATCATTAACTGCTCCTCCGCCTTCCCTTCCATCATCTCTCAGCAACCAGAAAGGACAACAAGCCCAAGAAACTGTGATCTCTCCTATATCCCACGTCGCCGACATCTGAAACCTAAGCGATTGTCACACCAACAGCTTATTGGCATTTCATCTTGTCCTGTTGTTCAACATGCACTTGGAATCGTGGTTCCGATCGGCAGTTTGGTGTCTCTAACGGATGCAGGTGTTTGCTGGGGTGCAGCTTCGGATGTTCATGCTGTATCAGCGGTTGAAGGCGGAGAAGGCGCTAGAGAGGATAGAGAAGGAATTGAGAAGACCGTGGGCGGGAAATGATGCGACGGAGGTGGGGGAGGAAGGCTAGGAATCGACACACTTTTGAGACGTTTAATGTGGACTGCTGGAGCTGTGTGGTGTCTGCCTGACCAAACGGCGGATATATAAGTGCAACTTGCATTGTTTGACCTCAGGCCGAAGGTGACTGCTCGAGTTTTGCAGCCTGCTCAGCCGGCTACGCTTGATGGGTATGGCGACTTCTTGCTTACGACTTTTGCCGTGACGCCTCACGTTGCATGGCTCAGCATGTTTTTGCGTGATTTCGTATATAAGCTGTGCAAGAGACTCGGAGAAATCAAGCAGAATTCCACAATGCAGGTCTCGACTCAAAGGTCCTTGCACCTTCAACATCATCAAGGCAAAGGTGACGACCCCACAAAAACAAGCCCATCTTCATCTCTACCTAGCAAACGATGCAATGAACAGGGTCCCGACTCCACAATTAATACATCAGTCGGGTTCTCGTTCCGGGTGGCATTGATCAAAGTCCGTGTCGATTTGCGCTTAGCTATGTTTGTGTCGAATGCAGCAAAATGGTGATTTCGGCAGGGTGGACCGAGTCTTGCAGCCTCTTAATTAGAAGAGGTGTCGGTGATTTCAATCCATGAGGTTGATTAGAAAATGCAGATGAATTGTACTTGGTATGTCGAGAAAATGAGAGTATTCAGACGAATCTTGAAAAGTTCAAAATCGTGATTTTATGGTAGGTCGATTGGGACGGACTGGGCTCGGACAGAGCGGTCTCAAAGATGATTAGCCAAAATGATATGATGACAGGAGATGGTTTTGGTTTCCACTCACCTGGCACTTTGACGGCTTCGCGCGGAGTATGCCGTGGCAGCCGTTGAACCTTTTTGATTCTTGCCACGGGCGCGCATAGTGCTCTGTCTGACGAGGCGATCTGGGTTGACTTAACTTCCACTGCTTTGTCGCATGCCTTACGGCGGGTTGACAGGAATGAGAAGCATCGGCCAAAAAGAGCAGCAGATCCACCAAGACAGACAGCAAAGACAATCCAGAGACCGAGACTTTTGAGCACTTCGACGTCGAGTGAAACATCAGATTTTGGGAGCTGAACAGTTCGAAGGATGGACCAAATAGATCGAGTGAATACTGGGAGCAGGTTAACTCGACTTCGGGTCCGCAGAAACGGCAAACTCACCATAGGTCAGAAAAGTCACGATACCTGCACGTGGAAGACCGCAGGCCAAAAGCAGAATCGATGGCATAGTGAATGCAAGCGTGTATTTGGCCTCATCTCGAACTAGGGCGGCCTGCCTCTGAATATTGCGAATTGCATCAAACCATGATGTCGGAATCATGTCGACCGCCTTTTGAATCTCGTTCAGCCTGCCATGGCTGTGGTTGATTATGTGCAGCACCATTTGGCTGGTTGCCAATTGTGCTTCTGCTGTTTCGAGTTGGGCTGTTTGGATAGTGGCAAATTCAGTGGCAGCATTGCGACCCGCCATGATACTCTCCTGTATTGCTTTCAAATGGCCAGAAGCGGCAAGGTCGATCATCTGTTCGGCTACAGTGTTTATCTGCTGGATCATGAGCTCAAAGGTCGATGTGAAATCCATGGACATGCTTGAAACTGCCTCGGCGGCAGCAGCGTAGATCTCGGCCAAATTGATTTTGATCATGCCAGCCTGATCCTGCATGAGGCTCAAGTCCTGAAATGCGGTCAGTGCAGCCAGGCCCATGGATCTTGCTGCTCACCTTCGAAGCCTGCTGGATGCTTTCTGCCACGGCAGCTTTAAACGAGGTTTCGGACGCGTTTATTTGTCGCATGTGAGCCGAGACGAATGCAGAGATTTGTTCGAGTTGCCGCTTGGATTGGTTTGCTTGCTCTTGCACTAACACCGATGCCTCTTGATGAGAGGCCACTACCCCGGCAGCACTGTCGCGAACATTCAGCATGAGGAGTTCGGTTTCATGCCGTTGCTCTGCAAGAGCGTTGACGATGTCTGGAATGACGTTTGTCGCTTGCCGGAAGTGCTCAAGCAATTCTTCTCGCTGGTAGTCGATGCGAGACGAATCACACAGATCCTTCGACTGAGCTTTGAAGGCCATCAGGCTCGTCCAGGAAGGATTCTTGTACAACTGATTTGAGCACATTTCTATCTCATCTGTCCACACGAATTGCATCGATGATTCTGGTATAGGACGGTCAAGCAAAGCCTCAAAGACACGACAAGCTGAAGGGATCGCCACTCGTGCCTGTCGAGTCTCACAGATTGCCATTGAGATTGCGTACGAGGCTTGTGCATTGTCCTTTTGCAGCTCGGATCCTGGCGTCTCATGCTGCGGCTTGATAAGCTTGCATTGCTTCAACAACCGTGCAGTGGCAACATGGGCACACGTTGGAGATGACGAGAGAGCTTGGATAATACGTTTGGCGTTGGTCAATGATGTGGCCTCCGTACCAGCTGGAGCGGTCAAGAGACGTGATATGCTGTCAAAACTGTCAAAGGAGCTGGAAGGATTTGGCACGTTCCAGGCTTGACCTTGTCAGTCACCGTTGAACGAAGTGGTATGAACTTACCCGTCACGGAGCTGGATGCGAAAGCTGGAGTGCTGAAGCACGAGAAGACCAAGGCCGCGACAAGCGTAGCCGGCACTATGACCCGAGCTGCAGATCCAAGTTTGACATCGGTCATGATCGAGGGCGGGAGAGATGATTCAAAGTGGTTGATTTGCTGGCTGGTTCGGCTTTGGTGATTCGTTCTGACGTTCGTCGGGCTGGTCGTCCAAACCTACTTTGTGACTGTACAGAGAGAGGAGAGGGCTGGTGAGGAAACAGATCTAGAGCTTGTTTTATCGCACCATCAATCATCTTTTGGGGATGTCGTGAAGATCGAATGTCACACTACCTACGTGTTTCAAGATGCACGCATTGAGAGTCTGAGCAGACACGTTGGACTGAAGTAAGACAATATCTGCTGCTGTGAATCGGCCGTAGGCAGCTTGCCAGACTGAAACGGCAGCCATGATGGTCTCTTCTAGAGACTTGGAAAATAGCCGTTACTGAGCATGAAGACACGCAGAAGCTCCTTCCACGTCAAGGGTTGTGCGGCCGCATCCGCATCCGCCAATCCGTTTTGGGTCAAGTAGCTACACGCTCGTCGTTTTTGGCATGTTCTGAACGCAGCTCATCTCAGAATTCATGGCAACAGCGCTATTAACTCATCCGCGCCGACCAGAACAGGAGCCTGAGGTACCTGCAAAGCAATCAATCCCATCGACGTGCATCGCCAGCTTCACAGGACCTGTCCGCTGGGCATAATCAGATCACGCCGATACCATGGCGTGCACACGCTCTCACCATCCGCTGCGATGCCTCCTGCGAGAAGCACAATCAAAGCAGGAGATATCCAGCTTTCTTGCACCCGCCATCACACAGACACTCGCGCGAAGACCATTCTCAACGTCGTCAACACAGTTATCAAGAGTTGGGATGGCTCCAGTCTCAATTCCATCAGATGTCACCCTGCGATTCTACGACCTTCCCAAATCCAAAGCTCAAAGTCGAAACGTCGATGCGCCGACTTCTGCGCTGGAAGTTACCGGCCCACAAGGTATGCATGTGGTCCTTTCGCATGTCTAATTTGAGCTGATGAACATCCAGGTCAACTGACGGTCAACCTCCCACCTTACATTTTCACCAACTACGATGAATCGAGCAAAAAGGTTACAATATCAGTTGGAGACCCATCCATAAAACATCAAAAAGCCATGTGGGGTAGGTCTCTTTCACGGCCTTTTTCCCAGAGCGAAGATCTGATGTGTTGACAGGCACCATGCGAGCGCTGGTACAGAATTCAGTGTCAGGAGTATCCGAGGGCCACATCTGCATCTTGAGACTGGTTGGTGTCGGGTATCGAGCGACCATTGAAGACACTGCCATAACGAAGAAGCCCGAGTATCCAGGACAAAAGTTTGTTTCGTTGAAACTGGGATATGCACATCCCGTCGAGCTACCCGTGCCAAAGGGCGTCAAAGCGACCGTACCACAGCCCACCAGAATTTTGTTAGAAGGGCCAGACAAGCACGACATTACGCAATTTGCGGCCGACATTCGAGCTTGGAGGAAACCGGAACCATACAAGGGAAAGGGGATATTTGTGAATGATGAGACGATCAGACTGAAGGCGAAAAAGATCAAATGAGCCAACGCGTTGTTTGCCCTTTGGTGGCATCTGTACAATCAGCTTGTACGAATACTGATACCTTCACGGCTTCCTGCTACGGGGGGAGTCATCTCATATTGTGCTCCGTTCACTTGGCCAAGAGGACCTCTCCCACGGCTTTGAGGACTTGCGCATGGATGTTCGCCGGAGTAGCGACGACACCTTTGTTATCTCGAAGAGTCCTTCCCAGGCTGAAGTCGAGTCGCTTGCCATGAATGTCTGTGACTTGACCTCCAGCTTCGCGGACAATCAAATCTCCAGCGGCATGATCCCAGATCTTTTCCTGGTAGTCCTTCCTGACCGGCAGACGGAGATAGATATCTCCAGCTCCTCTGGCGACCGATCCATACTTAGCTTGAGAATCCATCTGAACAGGCTTACCGGTGACACCAAGCTTCTCTGCGATCAACGCATTATCACCTTTGCTCGAGTGACCTGCCTCGACGCTTTCGCACATGACGGCCTGAGACACGTCCGTGACATTCTTGACTGTAATTGGATGACCGGGGGAGACTGCTCCTCTCGTCAATGGCTGGCTTCGAGCACCCTCCCCTTGAACGGCGGAAAATAGCACCCCATATCCCTCCCTGTCTGTGGCAGCGGTACCCATGTCCTCCTTGAGCGGCTCGGAGTCGTCGACGGGAAGGTTGGGGCAGCCGAGCACGCCGACCTTGACATCTCCGTCAACCATCAGCGCCAGGCAGACGGCATATTGGCCTCCTCGCAAGAAGCCTTTGGTACCATCAATGGGGTCCAACGCCCAGATTCGGCCTTTGTTCCCTCCGGCGCTGTTGCCTGCATCAATGGCCTTGAGCATGGCCTCCTCGCTTGGAATGGAGCCTCCTAATAGGGCGTCGCTGTCCGCATCGGAAAGTTTGGCGTCCTTGACTAGATGCCATATCTTTGAACTGAGTTCCTTCTGTTCTCGCAGAGACGATGCTTCTTCTTCACCCACCACTTCATCTTGAGGAAAGTTGTGCTTGATGGCAGCGATGATCAACGCTTGAGCACCATAATCACCAATGGTGACGGGAGACTTATCTTCCTTGGAAATGGTGCCTTTGGCCTTCTCGGCAAAGACGGCCTTGGTCAAGATGCTGGCTCGAGCCACAGCGAGCTGGGCTACCTGTAGTTCTTTCTCGAAAGCCATTTTACCTAGCAACCGATCGATCGGAGTCGGTGGGCAAGTTTGAGAATTTTTATTCACCGCTTCGTTGCCAAGATGCGGAATCTGTGCCAGAATCAACCCAGCCCGAGAGAATTGTTGGCTGCGATGAATTAGGGCCAGAATGACTGCAATGATTAACACCGTGATCACACGAGATGCAAATAAGATGTTTTTGGGCACTGGGCTTGTAAAGCCTCTCATTCAGTGAAAAGTAGGAAGATCCACTTCGTTACAGATGTTTTAAGTTTGTGCGAGAATCAGAATGTTTGATGTTGAAAGCCAGGATCTACGCGATCATGTCCGTTCATGCAAGTCTTAACACTTGCACACTTGCTGCACTAAGTCTGGGCCCCATCAGCCGCCGTTCAGTTGTTCCGGCTCAGATGGCACGAATTGCTGTGGGCAAACCGTGCTACGATGGTGGTAGTGCCTTCTAGCTCACTTGCGGCAAAATCGTGTCTTTCAATGCAAGTTGCAAATTCGGCGTGCTGACCAGCTTGAGGGATTGATCATGGCGATAATGTTTTCCATTGATAGCACATTCGGTGGAAATTGGCCGGGCGACTCTTTTGGCAGTGCCGTCGTCTAAATTAACTACCCGTCCTATCGATAGATCCATCAAATCCCAGTTGATCGAGGGGTTAGAATGTGCCTTTGTCTTTCTGCATTAGATCCCGAGATCTCAGCCAGGGTAGACTGGTACGCCGTTGTTTGGCATAAGAGACACCAGTGAACGCCGCCGCCGGATAAAAAAAAAAAAAGGGGAAATTTGAAAGCCGAGCATTGACTCCAAACCCATATCCGTCATGGTTTTGACGTAGTCGGGCATCAGCCTCTCCAACCTTATGACTGCTCATTCAATGTTGACTGCCGTCAACATTGCAGTCTGGGTTGGATTTAAGCGTTTCCGCCCAGTCCTCCATGAAATGAATGTCAGCGATCAGACCCAGAGCCAGCCAGGTGGTGCATTGTACCACATTCGAGACCCCTGTCATGTGAACTTTCTCTTCCACCAACCGACACGGGACAAACTTATTTTGGAAGGCCGAAGAATCAGCGGTGGCGATCAAACCGGCTCTCAGCCCCTTGTAGGAAGGGGTGTTTTGTGGCGAAAGACGGCGTGTACGTATTATCTGGAGGCTTTTGTGCACCTGTGTCCGGGAGCAGCCCACGTGGGGAACAGCATAATACGAAGCAAGCGACGCTGAAAGCCAAGCACATCCATCTCTCATGGCTTCGACATATTGGTTGATAACTATGTCCAGTATCCCTTGCAGGCCGCAAAGCACTGTTCTTTACATAGATTGATGCCCTACTCAAGTTGCTCCCAAATGAAAATACACAACTATCCTACCAGCACCAGTCAAACAATCCTTCCATCAGCACTATCACTCGAGTTCTCACGTTCCTCGGATCCTGCATCTCCATTGCTTCTACCGTACAGGAAGTTGATCCCTGTGGGAGATCAAGAGGGTCAACGTGTCATGTCTCATCTCCTCCCTCCGGATCGGATCTTGATTCTATTGTCTTGGCAATTTTCCAGATGTTTTTGGGGGTTTGAAAAGTAACCGAAGGATTGGGCAAATTTAAGATTTGATGGTGGAGAACGAGATTTTTGAAACAGGAGACAACGTGCAATCCAAGCTTGCGATTGCTCAGCCACAGCTAATCGGCGAAAACCATGTCTAGAGCAGTGTTCGGCGGCACAAGGGGTGAATATGTGGCATGGACTCGCATTCGGATCGCCGACGGCGACACCCTTTTTCGATCCCTGGCAAACGGCTGGGCGTGCTCCACCAGAAGTAGCCTCAGTGGCTCTCACGCCAAGGTGCGCTGGTTAAGGTTTAGGCGCTTTGGTGGGGCTACACCACGCTCTGCATTCTTCTCCCACTTCGGCCGATGGCAACGCCCATGCACACGCCAGCAGCAACAGCTTTGTTCCCGCTACAACCTCCCTCCCCCATTCCTTTCATCTGCAGCGTCTGATGTGTACGCCTCCTTTTGCCATTCGGAACTCCATCCTCGATCCAACTGACACCGAGATCCACAATGTTCTCTTCGAGTTCGGTAAGTCCTCTCCATATATCGTGCCGTGCTCCTCCACCCCGTCTGTATGTCTCGAGCTCTATATTCCCTTCCCCAGACTGGCCCATTGACAGCCCTGGGTGACATGTCGGCGAAACCCCTCACCTGGCTGCTGGTTCATGCACCGGCTGCGGCACCTGATGCTGGCATCATTGACCTACCTCTGGAAGCACTGCAACAAAGCCCTCCCCGCCACGCGGCGCTCCATCGACGGACAGAATCGGCACCTCTCCTAGGCGATGATCCCAGAGACTGTGACCAATGTTCTCGGAAAAGACGCAGACTCTCCTTCGACGCCTACCCCACCACTCTACCCTCCTTGCCCGAATATGTCCTGCAACCTCGACGACGTCCTCGGGAGAAGGGATTCCGCCGCCTGTTGGTTGAATTGAAGCACGCCACTGTTTGCTATTGTACTTCCAAGCGTAGATACCAGCTATTAACAAGATATCGTTATTCCAAACAGAAAAAGCCCTATACAGCAATCTCGGTGCATGTCGAACAGCTCACGTCCGAGACCTACGAGGAGGATGATCTTGCCGGAATCCCAGATCTCCTCGAAGTTGTCAAGCTGCAAGCGACGGGAGCTCCAGAAGTGGCAAGAGCGTTACGGAAGAAACTGAAGTATGGGAGTGTACACCGGCAGTTGAGGGCATTGACCATTCTCGATGGGCTGCTGCAAAATGGAGGACAGCGACTACAGCGAGCGATACTGCAGGACCAGCCTCTGCAGGAACGCTTGCGAATTGCCGCCATCGATCCCATGTCAGATCAGGAGGTCCAAACAAAGTGCAGAGCGCTCTTCGCTCAATGGGTGGCAAGTTCGGCAGAACAGCCGGGTCTCGAAGGCGCAAAGTCACTGTACAATCAGCTCCCCAAGAAGAAACAACAGTCGGCTCAGCAGCGTCGAGATCAAAGCAAGGTTCTACGAGAAACAGAGGAAGCTGCTCGGCGGGATGAGGAGGAGGAAGTGAGAAGAGCTCGCAGTGGCAGCATCGCCGACGTCGCCCCGTCTCCATCGCGGACGAAGTCAACCCCCATCACCTTGTCACCGGCTTCCACGTTAGGAAGCAACAAAGTCAAGAAAGACAAGAAAAGCAAAAACAAGCTGTTCAACCTCGAGAAAGAACGGCCAGCAATTCTGCAAGCCATCGCCGGATCATCCGTGGCGTCCTCCAATCTCAACAACGCCCTGAAACTCGTCAATCGCGAGAATGAACGGGTCAGCGATAACGTAGAGGTCATGAAACGATTCGAGACCTGCAAGAACCTACGCCGACAAATCCTCCGATACATCCAGTTTGTCGAGACAGAAGAGCTGCTGGGGGGCCTCATCGATGCTAACGAACGGTTGATCAGTAGTTTGATGGCATTCGAGGTCATGGACAAGAGCATCGACGACGATTCCGACTCGGAATTGGAAGAAGCGGCACACCTGTCACGAAAGGAGAAACAGCGCGAGGACGCCGCAGTACGTGACGCTGAGAAGAGGTTTGCGGAAATGAATGTGAATCCGCCCAGCAAGCCACAGCGACCAACAGGCATGCCAATGCCGCCACGGCCACCCGCTGCCACGAAAATCCAGCCATCCGCGAGTGGAGAAAGCGATACGGATTACGATTCGGAGGATAGCGATGATCCGTTTGCTGATAAGAATGCGGCACGAACACCTGAGCCGAGCAGTCAAGCCAGCTACACATGGAAGGAAGTGTGATGCAAGCGACGGACTCGGCGCCATGATAGTGTTATGATGGATGTGATGTGATGTGATGATACCTCTTCTGCATGCTAGATTTGAAGATTGCTGATACTCATCCTAATGAGCATCTACATGTCTGATCGGTTTTCCTCTCGCCCACTTGTAATATTGAAGGGCGGCGTGTTATAGTGCGGAGGCTTCGTGCGGGAGATCCCGCATGTCGTCAGATCAATCTTGTACCTCCCAAACTGTTTGCATAACCAAACCATCTGCGAACCTTGGACCGCCGAAAAGATGTATCTCTCGAGATTCAGTGTTATCGCAAGCATCGTTACTGTCGCAGAGCCATGACCACAGAGAGACTCGAAGAAATCCTGAAGGAGGCTCACACGAGAACAGCATCCGCCCAAGTGCTCTGCAAACAAGGGTTGGACGTCAACACTGAACAATGGCTGACTACGAGGTATGTTTGGATGCCTTCAGCTTAGTAGCCTGTCTAATTCGCTCACTAATCACAGACTAGCAAGTTCGCCAGAAATATTGCCCGCCGCTCGATGAGGCGCTGTTCTTCGCTCTTGTCGGTGACTACGATCTCGAGCATGACCAGCAGAGGCAGCAGCTAGAGCATATCCTAGATGAGCTGAAGGAAAAGGCCATTGTCGAGCAAGAGTTGGAATTCGTCCACGCTGTACAATGCGAAGCATCACAGGGAGAAGGAAGCAAAGCCCATACTCGAACGACGCACTCGAGCCGACACAAGACAAACAACACAGACACGGAGGACAACGTTGCCAGCTTGGCGACAGGTATCTCCGACCTGACCCCATCGGAGACCACCGAAAGCAATTCCGATTGTCATGACTTAAACACACTCCCCGAAGGCCTAGAAGATGGCTCACCGTCAGAGAAGGAACGATGGCTGAAGACACTGTTTCCCTCCATAGAATCTGTGCAAATCACAGAGACTGTGGCGAGATGCAATGGCAACCTCCAAAAATCGGTGGACGAACTGCTCAACCTTTCTTTCATTCACGACGACATCGATCGAAACTATACCCCACCACCAGTACCAAGAGGTGTGGATGGGTTCGCAGCAGAAGGCAAGGTGAAGAAGTCGAGATCGAAGAAGAGTCGGCGCAGGTCAGAGAAGGACGAAGTTTACCACTCCGACGGTGCAATTTCATCTGGCGCGGCAACACCAAACTCAAATGTGTGGCAGAGCTCAACCCAAGATATCGATTTCATCGTCTCGAGAACCCAGATGTCTGTAGCTTCGGCGACGTCGATGTACCAACAGAACAATCGCAACCTAGGTCTGACGATAAGGTCGTTGGTGGTCCAGGAAGCCGAGGCACAAGCAACCAGAGTCAAAGCGGATGAAATACTTCAAATTCAGGCAGCCGAGCTCAAATTGGTCTTCGACAGTCTTCCCGACAGCTACATCTACGGTGCACTTCTCCTCGCGAACATGCTTCCGTCGGCAGCCAGAGATCTGTTGGATGAGATGATCACGCAACCAGAAGGCACCACTAGGCCTAGAAAACTGGTTGGAGTGGCGCAATATGCGCCAATCACCCTCTCCGATGACGAGGCAACCAAGAAGAAGGCAGGAGTTCGTGCGACCGCCAGTTCTGTTGATCCCATATCGCTCATGGAAAGGGCAGGAGTTCATTCGATTCACGCAAACAGTGCCTTTCAACAAGCATCGTCAGCTTATCGCCGGGCAAGGTCAGACCGTCTCATGAGGGGTGCAGCTGCTCACTACGCTTCGGTTGGCCATGAACAAAGGAAGCGGCAGAAAGAGCTCATGGCATCAGCGGCAGATGCTTTGGTCAGACAACAATCAACAGTCAACAGCTTGGATTTGCATGGTGTGAGCGTTGAGCACGCCGTAAGAATAGCGAGAGGCAGTGTCGAAGATTGGTGGGAGGGTCTGGGCGATCGCAAGTACCGTGCTGGTGGAGCAGGAGACAGATATAGAATTATTGTTGGAGTGGGTATCCACAGCGCACAAGGAGTCAGCAGAATAGGACCTGCCGTCAGTAAGATGCTCATGAGGGAGGGATGGAAAGTCAACATCCAGAGGGGAGAAGTCATTGTTGAAGGACGGGCTAGGCGGTAGCAACGACGGACGGTCGGCGAGCACGAGACTCTATTTTGGCCTGGAGTGGTCAAACGGTGTCTTGGTACATTCACCACCGTCAGCAATCCTGCCACGACCTCATCACCTTAAGCAAGACTGATGTCAGACCTTCTAGCGGCTTCGCTTCCGGTGTTACACTCCGAATATCATCGACCTGCCCGATTCCCTTCAACAAGTCACGGTGACTCAGATTCTGCATTCGACTTTCGGAAGACTCAAGACTTCGAATAACTGCACAACGCCCTATTTCGAGGCTGCTAGCACGGTCCTCCGGTTGGCCAGAATACTACTTCCATTTGTGGTAACTCAGACGTGGCTTCACGCCTGGCGATGGCAGTGGCAAGCAGACTGCGTTACAGACAGACGGTCACATGGGGTACTCAAAGATCCAACCTTCTTCACTGCCGCAGATAGAAGAAACATTGTCAAATCTGTGCGCGAGCATTTCGAAAACAGCTTCGTTAGAGATGATTTACCACAACCATGCGTCGATTACATGTCCAACGGCTTGTCTTCGCTTTTGGTCTGAATCACTGACTTCCTCGCCGTTGACGATGCATACATGCTTAGTCCTGGCATCCTTTGGGCTTGGCATCCGGTCGTCATGCCATCATGGAGAATCTCCTTGTTGACCGCGGTGAAAAAGAACGGAGAGGGAGGGAGGAGTTCCCAGATACAAGGGCATCGGTGAGGACCATGTTGAGGAAGAAGCACCTGGAAACGGAAAACATGGGGCTCAAAACTGACCACATACTTCTTTCCCCAAGGGAAGCTCAGCTCCGAAGCCACGAAAAGCAGATTGGCTGATGAGTTCAATGACAAGTTCTTACTTTATCGAATCTCCGGCGCAGGGTCATATGAGTCGGTTGAAAGGCGACTGAGTTGCTAGAGCAAGCAAATGCTATGGACTACTCCCCTTTTTCCTTGTTCAGATGTCCTCAGTCAAAGAGCACGACAGCCCTGGAAATCCACTCCCCGACAGCACTGCCAAAGTCGACAGCAACGGATCTGCAACATCCTCCCGGCAAAGTCTAGTGGTAACAGTCCCTCCTCTCCAAACCCATCATTCAGCCCTCTTGATGCTCAGTCTTGGCGGACAGTGTCAGAAAGCATGAGGGAGAGATACGTGTATCGTGCAGCAATCGCCGATTTCTTCTGGGCGAAGCACAAAGATGCACGCAATAATGATGACGCACTTAGTGGTTGGAAGAAAATTGATTTGTGTAGTGGCAATGGGCGGATGGGTATTACGACGAGTGGCTCGGAATATAAACGGAGATTTATCAGGAGATGTGAGGGTTTTATCATGGCTGCCGCTGGCGGAGAGGAGCATGTTTAGACAGCCAAAGAGCACGATATTTGTTCTTCCTCCAGCGGTCAAGCGGCAAATTGGTGGATTAAAGCATTTGATAACCCTCAATAGCTTTCGACTGTGTTTGTGCGCGCAGATTCTGTGGCAAACTAGCCACTCCGGCATCGTTGATCGCAACGACTTTTTCTCCATGAGCAGATGTGGCTGCGTGCTCAGCCTCTCGAATGCGCGGCTCTTGACACAACCATGCCCTTTGTGGGAGAAGTGGAAAGCCTAACTTGCGTTAGTTGATCAGTCATCCATGCCTGGATATGACGGAGCGGTCTCTCCAGTAGAGCCGAAACTGCGAAATTATTCATTTGGCGCTGCAAACTTGCGGCGTTGCAATCATTCTTCTGTTGTCTCGTCATTTCATGAGGAGCTACGGCTGCCAGCACTCAAGATACGTCTTCATCCACAGCGAAACTGCTCAGCTATCGAAGCTTCCACCGGCAAACCCTGGAGAGCTGAATACCAAACCCCACTAACACACCAAGGAGCACTACCCGACCGCCGAGTCGAGCTATCATTTCACGCAAAGTTCGCTGCCTTGGCCTGAACCATCCGAGTCGCCGGACATCTCTTTCTGATATTGTTGTTGCCTTGACTATTCCCCCCCACTATTCAAAGAGCTCACAACCGCCCAAAGCAAGATGGGCCTTCACAATCCTCTGCCCTCGTCGATGAGGAGTACGTCACGCGAGATCAGGCTGCGCTCGAGTGCTCTGCTAATCCTGCGCAGGCGAGTGTAAAAAGGCCGGAAAGATTTTAGCATCATTTGTTGATCCACGACAAGCGTTTGGACCAGACAAGATCATACCGCCATCTATACTCGCTAATTGCAAGGTATGTCGCATCTCAAGAGGTAGTGCAGCACAGGTTGACCTCTGGTAGGGCCTCGCAGTCATCACTGTCCTCAAAGCGGGCTTCCTCGGATCCGGTCGGTTAGGTTCAGGCATCGTGGTAGCTAGACTGAGTGATGGCTCATGGTCAGCACCTTCAGCACTGGCGACAGCAGGAGGCGGATTTGGTGGACAAATCGGATTCGAACTCACCGACTTTGTCTTCATCTTGAACGACTACGCGGCCGTACGAGCCTTCTCACAAGCAGCATCGGTCACACTGGGTGGCAACGTGTCCATCGCTGCTGGTCCTGTCGGTCGAAATGCCGAGGCTGCCGGAGCAGCAAGTTTAAAGGGTGTGGCGGGTGTGTTCGCATACAGCAAAACGAAGGGTCTTTTTGCTGGTGTCTCACTGGAAGGGAGCATTTTGATCGAGAGGAGAGACGCAAACGAAAAGATGTATGGTGGGAGAATAACTGCCAGGCAACTTCTCGAGGGTGGTGTGCGGCCTCCACCCGCCGCAGACCCGCTAATGCGCGTTCTGAATACGAGGGTCTTCTCCGGTGCCAATGGGGGCGATGGGATGTACAATGATATGCCAATCTATGACGACCAACACGATAATGTGGTGTGGGAAGGAAGAACCGGAGAAGCATACGGCGCAGGCGTACGAAACAATAAGAATTTCGGTTCGCAAAACAACGACGACTACGAATACCGAGATAACCCGCGACGGGCGACGACGTGGAACGACGATATCTACGATCGACAGCCTGGACTCAATCGGTCCAGCACCTTCAGCTCGCGCGCAAACCCCAACGAGACCTTCGACAACATGGGACAAAGGAACAGGTCGAGCACAATCGGAAGCGATAGGACGGGACCGGGAAGGCCAACGGCTCCAAAGCCAATCTTCAAACAGCCAACAGGAGCACGAGATCTTGGTCCCAATCAAGCGATAGCCCTTTTCACATTCGATGCTGAGCAGGAAGGTGATCTGGGTTTCAAAAAAGGGGATATTATTACCATCACTCAACGGACAGACAACAAGACCGACTGGTGGACAGGAAGGACAGAGGATGGAAGGACGGGAGTGTTCCCGAGTAACTATATCGAGACGAGGTCATGACCGGAGTTTTGGACGCCAATTCGGTATGTGCATCAAGAGTGGGAGTTTTGGTTCCTGTCGGTTGCCTCTTGTGGTTTTGCATGGCGTGGAAGGGATTTTGTTGAGAGCTAGTTGCCATGATATCCTCTCTCGCCATGAAAATGTTCATTTTGGTTTGTGTCACGCCAAAGTTCGCGACGGGTAACCGACATACCTTCCTCTTCGCAGTTTTGCTGCTGACAAGAAGTTTACTGATCTGCGGTGACTCCCTTAATTTATGTCATGAAAAAGGTGGTGTGGCCCTGGTTGGGCAGCATCTCCCGACTCCAAATATATTTCCACGACTTCTTAGATTTCGCTTCTCTCGTCAGAGCGCCGACTACGCGCGACTGCTTACATTTGCCGTTTGTGTATTCTAATGACCCATATCAGACGGGTGTAGTAGTGCTCACGAAGCGTCTGGATCATGTGTCATAATGCTTGTCACGCGGAAAACATCCTGTGATGGGACAGGTAACTACACCAACAGGCCGCTCAACCAGTTTATGGAATCTCTGCAGCACTCTTGAACTCTCTCTTCTTCACCAAAATTTCCCAGCAAGATGGTTACAGTGCGCATAGCCGTGTGCGGCGACGAAGGCTGCGGTAAGTCGAGCTTGATAACCTCGCTAGTCAAGGACAGCTTCATCTCCTCCAAAATCAGCACCGTCCTCCCTCAGATCACGATCCCGCCTACCCTCGGCTCGCCGGAGAACGTCACCACCGTCATAGTCGACACCTCCGCTCTCCCCCAAGAGCGCGCCAACCTCGCAAAGGAAATACGGAAGAGCAATGTCATTCTCCTCGTGTACAGCGACCACTTCACCTACGAGCGCGTGGCGCTGTTCTGGCTTCCCTATTTCCGGAGCCTGGGGGTGAATTTACCCGTCGTGCTGTGCGCGAACAAGAGCGATCTCGTGCAGACTGTGACGAGTAAACAGGTTGTTGAAGAGGAGATGCTGCCTGTCATGAGCGAGTGGAAAGAGATTGACAGCTGTATACGCACGAGCGCGCGAGAGCACTACAATGTCAACGAGGCATTCTTTCTATGTCAGAAGGCTGTGACGTGTCCTGTTGCGCCTCTGTTTGACGCGAAAGAGTCACAGCTCAAGCCTGGTTGTGTCGACGCCTTGAAACGGGTGTTCTACCTCTGTGACAAAGACAAGGATGGGTTTTTGAATGATGAAGAATTGAGGGGATTTCAGATGAAGTGTTTTGAGAAGGAGCTGCACGACGATGATCTGCAGTACATCAAGGACACGGTCGAGACGATGTTGCCGGATGAGGATATGAGCGGTGGTATTAGTCCCGAAGGATTCCTGCTGTTGAATAGACTTTATGCTGAGAAGGGACGGCATGAGACTATTTGGATTATTTTGAGGACGTTTCAGTACACGGATAGTCTGAGCTTGCAAGAGTCATTCCTACATCCCAGGTTTGACGTGCCAGAGTTTGCGTCGGCTGAGCTGAGTCCGGCTGGATATCGGTTTTTTGTGGATTTGTTTCTGATAAGCGACCGAGACAACGACGGAGGGTTGAAAGATCAAGAGCTCGCAGCGCTGTTTGCACCGACGCCTGGTATTCCTCAAAGCTGGATTGAGGATGGCTTCCCGGCATGTACCGTACGGAATGAAGCCGGCCATGTCACGCTCCAAGGATGGCTGGCTCAATGGTCAATGACGACGTTCATGTCTCCCAAGACCACACTCGAATACCTCGCCTACCTAGGGTTTGAATCGACCGACCGCTCGAATTCATCTACCACAGCGGCCCTCAAACTCACCAAGCCACGAAAACGACGAAGAAAAGCAGGTCGAGTCCAGCGCAACGTCATTTTCGCCCAAGTACTTGGGGCCGCACACAGTGGCAAATCCTCCCTTCTCGACACCTTCCTTGGTCGACCACTTGGCCAGACCTACGTCCCTACAATTCACCCTCGCGTCTTTGTTAACACAGTCGAACTCCCCGGCGGAAAACAATGCTACCTCATCCTCAAAGAACTGGGTGAATCCGAATCCGCCGTACTCGAAAATAAATCCAAGCTTTTGGACAAGTGCGATCTCCTGGTCTACACGTATGACTCCTCCGACCCCGGCTCTTTCTCATACATCCCCGAGCTCAGAGAAAGGTACCCACATCTCGAGGAGTTACCCTCCATGTACGTCGCGCTCAAGGCAGATCTTGATCGTACGACGCAGCGAAATGAGATCCAGCCAGATCAGTACACAGCCGAGATTCTACGTATGCCTCAGGGCCCGCCCATCCATACATCGGTGACGTGGCCGAGTATCCAGGAATTATTTGTGGCCATTGCGGAGGCAGGATTGGAGCCGGCAGGTGCCTATCCCAAGCCGTTGGCGGAGGAGGATGATGGGAAGATGTTGAGGTATGGGCTTGCGTTCGGGGCTTTTGTTTGTGCTAGTGCTGGTGCGATGGCGATTTGGAGGAGGGCAATGGGAGAGCATGGCTGAACACCTACAAGTTCCGAAGCTAGGGAACCGAGCATGAACTGTTGACTTCAGTGATTTTGGCCTAGGCAGACTCAAGCACTGAAGTTCCTCGCCTGGTTGAGGTACAGAGCATTTCTGAAAACCTGAAGAGCGGCCACCGTTCATTGTTACCTTGAGGAATTCCGTTCCTCAGGGCTCATTATCTGTCCAGCGCCCCACCCACAGAGAAAGGGCTTTTCAGTCAGGTCTTGGGAGATCGAGAATGGCTGGCAAGCATCTGCACAAAGCACTCAAGGACCTCGATGCCAGCATCCTCTTCATATATACCACAATCAACGCAGACCAATCATTGAAATGCCCAGCGCACTGCACATACTTCATCCGAAGAGCTGGCCCTCATGTCCCACTGGTGTGGACCTGATCAGCAGACTCATCTACCAGGTAATCTCGAAATGCCTGGTCCCGGACTCATACTAATGATAATGATATCTGCTTAATATCTCCTGCCACGAATGATACCCCTAACTCGGAGACCGTCTAGCGGAAAATGAAATACGTCGTGATTCTCCCCGACGATGTCGTAATGAATGGGTGTGCTTGTCTTGTCTGGCTTGTCTCCCCCCAGCCTCACACCTGTCGAGTTTTGTTCCCGGTCAAACATGGCCTTCCATCTCTGTAGCTACTTGGTGAGTGCAGTGGTGATATTCGCATCCTCAACGCCGATGTCATGGATGTTGAGGAATCGAGACGGAATCTGACCCATGTCTACAATCGCTTCTCTGCAAGGCGCAAGACTAGCCATAGAGGAGATCGACGTCAACAGTGAATCTGGCGTTTGTGTCGACGATATATATCGTTGCTGTGAATGAGCAGTTGAACTTGAAGATTGAGTTGGTGGAGATGGATTCCGCTATGGTTTCTTCGGAACGCATATTGTATTCGTTCAGGCGTGAGACACTGGTGCTTGGGTGTCATGGCAAATGAACGTAACATGTGGAAAAGGCCGGACAGGTCGGTCTAGAACAGTCTGAGCCGCAAAGATTCCCTGTGGTCAAGTGAGTGATATTTTACCGGAAAATTAACATTTCAGATGCAAATGAAGGCGAGGACGTTGATCTGCTGTCAAGCAAATATCATATCATGAAGAGACAGAGTATTGGAATGTGTTAGAGATGAGGCTCTTTCCAATCTGGAATGGGGTTTTAATTTTGGGTCGACGATTTGCAGTGAGCCGTCTTCCTGTAAGCGATGCTCAAAGTACCAAACAACCACCTTGACTTCCGATCTGGCCAGTTCCGACGGTAGTGGTCGTCAACACGATTAAGCGTTCATCTTTTCGGCAGTAGCCATCAGAGAACCTATGAGATGCGTCAGTATTACACGCAGGACGAGAACAAAAAGGAGAATTTGACTCACCAATAAAAGTAGTAACCAATCGACTTCTCACCTGCTGGATGTCTTCCGGCACCAACCAAATGGTCGCTCCCATCTTTCGTGCAATGGAGATGGCAAGCTTGCAGTTCATGAACGCATCATCATCCGTCTTCCCAGGAGTCACAAGGTCGTAGTCCACATATGAACTCTTCAAACCATTCAATACGTCGAGAAGGAAAACACCAGAGCCAATGGCTGGATCCTTGAAAGATCGGACCGAGGAGGATTTGCCGCCCTTTCTTGACATGTCGTTCGCCCACTTGATCATATCAGAGTCCGATAGGTCTCGCTTGCCCATTCGTTGCGCCAGTGCACCAAGCGTCCTGACAATGTCGCGTCTCATCAGTTGCCACACCAAACCCAGCGTAAGCGTTCTTTGACCGTCTGTGATGTCTGCACCCTGAACACCAACTAATGAGAAGCCGTTCTGCTTGCCCAGCTCGACAGCATAATTCGTGTTCTGCAGAGCCTTAAACCTCATCATCTCACTACCGTCCGCTGGCGCCCGAGTCACATGTCGCCAATTGACGGAGCCTGGAATGACCTTGTCGTATGCTTGCATGAGAACTGTGCCGTCTCGGAGGTCGTCGAAGAGGGAGTTGACGGATGGCTTCACGTCGAGGGAGTTGAGCCAGAGTGTGAAGACACGAGCTTCTCGTTCACCCTCTGCATCAAAGTCCTCAATTTGTGCTTTGTCTTCTTCCGAGAGGGCCTCGAGACCAGGATGGGTGTTGAAGAGGTTGGCAACGAATGCCAGATTGAGTTTTGGATTGCCTGCAACAAGAGCAGTGGGTGTCAGGAATTTTCTGCAATCCAGCTTTTCGGCGTTTTGAAGGACTTGTTCGGCGCGCTGCAGCAGATCTCGTGTCTGCAGAGGTGCTCGTGAGCAAATGTCTGGCTTCAATTGGTTGAGAAGGATGGTATAATTCTCGCCATCTTTGACATCACCAGAGAAATTGGTTACTCGGCGGTTCCAGCCTGCATTCTTGAGGTGGTAATTGAACCATCGGAGGAGGATCTGTTCAGGTGGGAGGCGCAAGAACTGTTCGAGTGTCTCATCGTCTTCGAGGAGCCTGTACAGTTCGGGGTGCAGCTTGATATCGATCTTGCCCAGGAGACCTCGTCGAATGATCTGCCATATGAGACCCAGAATCAAATGCTCTCTGACTTCGATGATGTCTCCACTGCCAATATTGACGACGGAGCAGCCGATACCTTTCGCGGACTCAATGACAATGTTGTTGTTCTCGGTCATGTGGAAGGCATTCAAAGTTTTGATCTTTTTGCCCGGTCTGTTCAGAACACGGTCATCTATTGTATCTGGGACGCTGTCGTTGATGAGTTTGGCCAGCACCAGGCCATCCTTGCAGTGATCGAACATCTCAAAGGTATCAGTCGGGAAGGGCAGCATGTGGCCAATATCTGGGTCGCCCGCGAGAACGGCGTTGATATGGGTTGTAAAAGCTTGTCTTTCATCTTCATTGATGGTGTGGGTGACGTTCCCGCTGGTCATCTGAATCTTCCCCCCGCTTCCGCCGAAACTTGGTTTTGAGGCGTGGGAGACCGGCGGAGCACCAGCCCCAGGTCTGCCTGCACCGGAGACTTGTCTTTGCTGTGGTGTTGGGGCATCTCGGAGTTTGGATATCAGGTCAACGTAGTCCTCCAGTTCTACCCTTCTCGAGCTGTCCAATTCGACTTCTTTCAGGGCTTGTCTGACGCGGTCGTAGGATTGTCTTTCAGACTGCTGGGCGGCCTTGATCGCTGTCGCTTCATCGAGGTAGCCTTTGTCATCGACATCAAGTTGCTGGAAAGCATTCTGCAATTGGAAGATTTCGGTTTGCTGGAATTGAGGATACTTTCGCGCAAGCTTCATAGCGGCGGCCATGGTGGGCAGAGAGGGGTGCTGCCGGCGTGCTTTGCGAGGATCTAACGCGAGTCAAATGGAAAAGGTGAGAGGGATACGTGCGATGAGGTTTCGAGACTTCTATTTGCCGTTTCCCGAGAAACTGAGATGCCTAGTTTGCGTCGCAAGCAATTCCAAACCCAAACGTTGCTAGCCGGGCGGTGCTACCTAGCAGGAGACTGCCGGCCCGCAAGAGAGAAAATGACGTTTTTAGACAATTTTGGTAGCCTTATGATGCCCCGCGGGAGCGCCACAATCGCCCTGTGAATGAGCCTCCAGTAGTGGCTGTGCTGCTTCTTCCCGTCATTTTCCAGAAACAAGTTCACTCAGCCCGTGATTGGCTCCGATTCGTTGAAAGGAGGACAGCATCTCTAATGCGCACGTGTTTCTAATAAAGGACAACATCGACGCTGCAAACACACTTGCCTTTGTCATATGACCTTGCAACTCTGCTCAGCTACCTGCATTAACCACCGTCTCTTTCTCGACCAATTTTGTGTTTCCGAGTTTCTATTGCAAGCATTCAACCCCACAACGACAGAGAATTGAAGCCAGAAGAGTCGAGTCTCAACCCAGGAGGCGCAAGAGGCAGTTGGTCAAGTGAAGCTAGAACAAGAGGCTGAGTATTTGTGAATGCCGCCACGTTGGACCGCTGGCCGGCTCTCGTGAGAGCCATCCAGAGAGGTATGGCTGAGGCCAACAAGTCGTCTTTCTTAGGGGCCATCAACCCATGGAGTCGGACAAGCACGCCTCCGCCAAAGTCGCCAAAACACCAGCCCAAGGAAGAGCCTCTCAAGTCGACATCTGGCCTCGACCATTCGGTCAGCGCCAGGCCAACGCCCAGTTTTAGGCGATATCCAAGGGACTGCCCAACTCTCAAAACTCGGTGGTATTATGCTGTGGACGTGGCAAAGAGGAAACCGTTTGCGCCGCCGGAGTCCTCGCTAGAGGATAAAGACAAGGCAAGAGCAACGCCCAAAAAGTGGGTTTCGTTCTCGGAGAAAGATTCAAAGGCCATCGAGAGCGCGTTCCAGCAACTAGGTCGTGATGACGAATTTGGAGAACGGTCAACATCTACCAAAGTCCCAGTCAACGAAGATTATCTCTTCGACGTACATATTGAGAAACGAGAACTTGAGCCGGCATATTGGATAGGCCCTGTCTACGACGTCATGAGGGGGAGCTGGTTCTATCAAGACCACCAACCTTGTGATGAAAACCTTGCAAATCAGCTCGAAGAGGGATATCTCAAGATGGCACCCTGGAGGAAAACTGCAGCTCCAAGGTCAGTCTCTCAACCTCGGAGTCGTACATTGGCATCTGAACCCGCTCAGCCACAAGTCACAGCGGCCAGCACAGAGACGCCAATTTCAAACACCTATCGTCTGTTTGGTGCCCACATGAATACAACTGCAACATACGTCGATGGCAATACGGCATATCTTACTGCAGATGACTTTATGTCCAGAATAGGCAATACCGTCTACGGACGATTTGGCGGGCCAATTGGTACAAAGGTAGTTCGAGGCTATGCCGAGCCTGTAACGCAATCCTCTGCCAAGGCAACAGACGCTGCGAAAGAGAAAAGGAAATCAACAAACCTCTCCAGCGCCGAAACGCCGACCGAGGCGGACTCCAGTAAGTCGACAGAGAAGAAACAACCCGAAGCGGCACAAAGACCCTCTGCTCTAGAACGACAACTCTCATCCCTCGCTGGTCTCGGCGAATCGCAAACTGAAGATCAGCAGAAACAGCAAGAAGAGGAAGAAGCTCGAGTTGAAGAAGAGAAGGAAATGGAGGATGCCAGAGAGACGGATGGAGAAGACCAAGGTCGCAAAATTGACCACCTTGTGCTTGTGACACACGGAATCGGTCAAAGACTTGGTCTCCGACTGGACAGCATCAATTTCGTCCACGATGTCAATACTATGCGCAAAACAATGAAGGCCGTCTTCAAGGCTTCTCCAGATCTGCAAGCACTGACAGATAATCCTAGAAACTGTACTATCCAAGTCCTCCCAATATGCTGGCGACATCTGCTCGACTTCCCAAAGCAGAGCCTCAAGCAGAATCGCAAGGAATACGATCTTGGTGACCTAGATCCATCCTTAGATGAAGAGTATCCGTCTCTGCAAGATATCACCGTTGATGGAGTGCCAGCTGTACGCAACTTGATTACCGATTTGGCCCTTGACGTTCTCCTCTATCAGAGCGCATATCGCGAGCACATCGCGAGAATTGTACAAAAAGAGCTGAATCGAGTCTACCAACTTTTCAAGCAACGAACCGGCTTCGACGGCAAGGTTAGCCTATGTGGTCACTCCCTTGGCAGTGCCATTTTCTTTGACATCTTGTGTCGGCAAGGCGAAGAAGCCAAAACCAGACCACGCCGGGTGTCTTCCAAGACCTCACGGGATTTCGTTTCCGTCGATCAAGATATAACACTCGACTATAACTGCGAAAACTTTTTTGCCCTTGGATCGCCCATAGCGCTCTTTCAAATGCTCAAGGGACGAACAATAGCCGGTCGTCCAGCCCTCCACGACCACGCGCCACCAACTTCCCCGTTTGATCCCGATCCGATGGAGAACTATCCATTCCAGTCAATAAACGCCATGTCGTCTCAGCAGAAGAACCTCGTTCCGATCACCACGTCCTCCCCCAAATGCGCCGAGTTCTACAACATCTTCCATCCGACGGATCCAATCGCTTACCGTATTGAACCACTCATATCACCAGCCATGTCTTCTCTAAAGCCTCAGGCATTACCCTACACAAAGCGTGGCCTGTTTGCTGCACCCGGCATGGCCAATCTTACGGCTCGTATGGGGCAACAGGTTATGAATTCCTGGTACAGCTTGACCTCGGGGGTGGCGTCTTCCTTGATCAATCGAAGCCTAGGAATCACAGGTGAAGAGCAAGCATTGCCGCAAGACAAGCCGAGACCAACTAGCCAGCAGTTGGGGTCCGACGATCTGAATCGTGTTACGACTGTGCCGCCACCACCTGTCACGGATGTGGTCGGCACGTCTTCAAAGCAGAAAAATATCGCCGAGGTCGCAGAGGGAGGTAGCGCAACCGCAAATCAAGATCCTCCGACTTTAGTCGACACAGAAATGGAGACTTTGTACGAAGGCTTCCAGAAACGTCGACGCTCTCACGCCTCGACCGTCTCAGATTTAGGGTATGAAGTTGAGCAAGACAAAGCGAAACGACTCCGGAAAGAGGAAGCCAAAGTGAGAGCATTAAACAGCAACGGCCGTGTAGACTACAGCATACGAGAAGGGATGTTTGATGTCTCCTTACTCGCTTCTATTGCGTCGCATCTCTCGTATTGGTCCGATGCCGATGTCAATCACTTTATGATAAGCCAAATGCTCAGGAGTAAGGAGAAGGACAAGAAGCGCGAAGAAGAGCGAGACAAAGTGGTCCTTTGAAGCTGGCATTCGTGAGGTAGGGCATACTGTCGTGAGTGGATGTTCGTTCTTTCATGCAGTGCTGGTAGCATATCTAGCATGGAGATAACGATTTGAACAAGTTGAACGCTTAGAATGGTTTCCCCAACCATGCGCTGTAAGTGACTTGCTCAGGAGGACAGGAGTAAACCAGGAAAGGGAAATTCGACCACTGGGTCGTTATACATTACTATATCATTATCTTAGTAGGGGGTATCACAATCTGGTTTTCACCATCGTAACATCACAATTTATTTCCACCACCCCAATGAATGAACTGGCTCAACCGTCGACTCAGACTTCGGCCCTCAGCATCATGAATCTGTTCCGCGTAACCCGCCTTTACAAACTTTGGCCATGTGTTCGTTAGGACAAGATACTTGATCTCGGCCTCCGACTCATCGAACACATTTGCTCCAAAGTTCGCTGGTATCTCTCCCCAGTACCACACATCATCATCAGGTCGAGCGGCGTCGTGGCTCATTCTCGGAACCAAGGTCTGGAGGTCGACGTGCGCTGACTTGTCCACCTCCTCAAAGGGTGTTGCAGAGTTGTATGTGCTCCTCGATCCCGTGTCGCCGAACAAGAGATCAGCTGGACCAGCAAACATGTCATCCAACGTCTTCAACGTTCGCGATGAGATGTTGATAGGGAACTCGGCATGCTCAGCAGACACAAAAGCAGCATAGAGTCTGAGAGCTCGGTTGAACTGGCCTCTCAATCGTTGGTCGGATACATTTTCGGCCTCGCGTTCACTAGGAAGCTTACAGCTGTACCTCTCCCGCTCTTGTTTCGACCAGACCTTCTTCCAACTTTGGAGGTGAGTCAAGAATGAAATATTCTCCCCCGAAAAGTCCTTGAGTGCAGCGAACCTCTGAAGTGGCTCGGCGTTCCATTTCAGGGCATGGTCAAGAGCAAGCATGGTGTACATGTGGCTCTTCCTCGAGGTGAGACTTCCATCATTGGAGCCCTTGAAGCTCTTGGTTCTAATTATGCCCTTCTCGGACTCATTGCACGTCTTGAAGGAGAGCTCAGTGGGAGATGCAACTTTGGTCAAGTCTGAATCGATCGAGCCAAAAGCATTGTTCTTCGCCTCCCATTCGGCGATGGCAGCAAGCGTCTCCGTTCGAAGGTTGTGGTGTCGGAAGACCTGGTAACAGGGAATGAGGAGAGTGAAGCATTCAATGAAGAAGATCGAAATGGCGAACCACTGAGGTGGAATGAAGACGGCGTTGACTGGGGCGAATTGAGGGAGGTAGAGGGCACAGAGCCACAACGGCGAGCATGGCAACCCAGCAATGCAGCAGAGGATGGTTTGCACGCGCCAGCCGTGCGTGTCTTTGATGTTTCGCGATCTCCAGAGAATGTATGGCGCATAGAGCCAAGCCCAGAAGAATTGCCAGACGATGGACAACCACCTGACCGAATTAGCATAATGAATAGCACACAAAGTTGTTAGACCTACCATTCCCAGCCTCGACTGCATCGCATGCGCACCTCCATAGGGGAACCCAAGAGGTTTGCCGGCAGGATACCAAACTCGGGATGGAATTTGCGGGAAATCAAGAAGATCAAAATTGTCAGCGCCGCCTACCAAAGTTAGCAGAGGCGTTGGTGAGCCGGAGCAGTAACATACCTGAACGGCCATACCAATACCAATGAAGATCACCATCCTTGTGATCTGATCAACGCTCTTCAATCTTTGTACCATTCTTTGCCAGAATGATCCAGTTTGGCCATCCAATGCCGAAGACTTCTTGCCTCGAACCAGTTCATCAAGGGATTGGGTACTAGTGTATTTCTTCTGCTGGCTAGCAATGTAAAGAAACTGGGTATTTGCGACCTGGAAAATGGCCACGCCGAACGGCACCAGTATGCTCATGATCCAGTACTCAACTGCACAAGGAGCAATGGGCATAATGACATAGCCGGCGAAGCACAATCCGCCATACAGATGAAGCATGATCAAGGCTGTAAAGACCAGAGGCAATCTTCTCATTTGGAGGTGTGGTAATCGACGATGGCGCCACAAGAATGCCATTGCTGCAACAAGGCATGTCGTCCACCCGATGACGATGCCCATGTATGTCCAGCCGATGTGGTCCAGGTTCGCCTTTGGTCCAGCCATCTCGATAAGTAAATCCACAGCGGAGGGAGTGTGTAGTATGCAATGAAAGATGGACGAGATACTCGAAAGGAATGACTGCTGTGTAGAGAGGCGAGAGTCCAAGAAGGGGAGAGAAGCGAAGGGTCTGATGTTTATGACCTTGTCTTATCTTCCCAGCACTGGCATATGCAGATCGGAAGCATGGATTGGCATCTCCCACGTGGTATCACCCCAAGGATGATTATGTAGCAAGGTGCACATCGTATTGCCAATGATCTGCGGCATCGTCTCTCATAGCAAGAGTCGTTGGTCCTCTGTTGGTCTTCTGTCTTCCTACTCTGATGGGCCGCATCCTTAGGAACTATTCTATCCGAACCAAGATTCGCAGAAACTTTGAGCTGGATGCCCAGTAAATTCCAATGGTGACTGGAGCGATGTCCCACACTTGGAATCATTCACCGGGAAATAAGCTGCGATCGACGACATGGATCTTCAGGCTAGTCGATAAATTTGCGAACTATGGCATTAGGAGAATCCGATACGGATTAATTAGCGACCAGGATGGATCAACGGTTGGCGTGGAGTCGGCTTCTCCTGCAGGTAACCTGCAGAAGCGGTATTGGTCCCGGGCAGGGCTGACAGGCCTGCTGTTTCATTTCGCTGCGCCATCTTCCTTGGGACATAAGGTTGGAGCGCGAACTTGAGTATCGACGCAAGACTTAACAGCAGTGTATTCTTCGAGGCGCGCTTCGTAGCAAGATGGTCCCTGGCGTCATTATAGCATCCAATCTCTGAGGGCCCAGGATATCATGTCGATCCTCTCGACAGTGTTGATCAAGCCTGGTCACCTTGGAGACTATGGAGCTTGAATTTCAACCAATGACACAGATGACTGGGCTTCCAGGATCCACGAGGACGCTGCTTGCAATTGAGGCTCTGCACAGGCAGTCCAAATTATTGCAGCTGTTCGGATGTCTGCGTGTGCAAGTCGTCCTAGGTGTCCAATCTTTCGGTAGCCTCCTGTAGATCATGACATAAATCAACTATCCTATTTCGCTAAGGGTTTAGGAGGATTGGCAAAATCCGAGCTTGTCGTCGATGATCCTGGAGTCCGGCTTCTCTTCCTTCTGACGGCGCGTACAAATTGTCCGGTGATGCGTTGTGGCCCCTTTCATGCTGCTACAATCTGTGCTGTTCGCGTGGACACGGCAAACCAAATGCTTGGCCGGGCTCCAAGATGGCACACTCTGGCTTGTCAATAGTGGTCATAGTTTGACGAAATTGCTTTGAACCACTGTTGAACACTGCTTCTTCAGCGGCGGTAGTGGTGCTGCAGCCACAGACTCAAAGCAAAGTGATGCTGCTGGTCCGTGTCATCAGCCTCGATAGAAAGAGGCTTGATTGCTAATCTGATAACCCTGGCTGCGTCTCGAAATGAAAGAAATATCGCAACACGAACCTGAACTTGCGTGACCGCGTCCTTATTGGCTCGGTTGCAGCATGTGCGGGTTATGAAACGCGGGGGGTTCCAATCGCTGTCTTTTTGGGATCTGCCTTTTGGAGATGGCAACGGAGTAGGAGACTTTTGTCCAGAACAAATCTCCCTTCGGTCCACTCTGCTGCATCCAACTACTTGATAATCCTTTCCTCTGCCATGTGAGCACGTTACCTGATCAACTTCATTAAATAGCGTAGGGCTCAAGTCCAAGCCTAGACTAGGCCACACCTCGCAGATATCCGGGCGGAGCAGGAAAGAGGACTGTGGTATGAACAGTTGCAATCACTCTCTGAAAGCACTCAGCAGCACTGGGATGATTGGCGCATGCCGGTAAAGTGGTCTAGATTTTGGCCGAACCACGTTGTTGCCCCTGCAGTGGTCTGGTGTCGTGGCCCGTGAGCGTCGATGAGGTTCAGGTTTGTAGCTGAAACAGATCCCTCCTTCGGTGGCTCCTGGCATGTGATTCGAGAACGTTGGTGACAGCCGAGTTGATGCAGGCTTTTTTGCAAAGATGCTTGCCCCCGGCCTTGTTACTGTGGTTTTCGAGCTTCGTGTCTTTGATTCCACAGGTAGTATCCGTCGCCGAGGTGCCGCGCCTGCCGAGACATCTTGAATGCCCTGTACGCTTTTGGACCCTGTCTCCTCGTCGACTGAATCATTGGTAGACACGATGGGTCGCCTGTGTCTGCTGAGGGTCTGAGATTGGTAAGGATGGAACCGTCAGGACGCTATTGGCGCGGATGATCCGACGCTCCAGGGATGCTGTACTGGCAGCTCTCGAAGGAAGTCAAGGCACTTCTAAACGAGATATTTGGCAAGAGTAGTGTGCTGCGCTTTGCAGGAAGGGAACATGATATCCTTCATCGTCGTCTTCATAGCTCGGTCTTCGTTCCATCTTCTGTGACTGTAGTCTACACATCTATGTTAGTGCACATGGGGTAGGATGGTGTTAAACTGTACAAACTTCACCGGCGACGACTAGCCACTAGAATTTTCTTCTCACAGGTTGCGATACGAATACCATCTCCCGACACATCAAGATCGAATTGAAGGCTAGAGGATGTTACATCCGCCAGGACGTCACCTGGTGTCGCCAACGGAAGTCCTTCAACATTATTGAAGAGCGTCATGAAATTGACCCCTTCGCGAAGAGAGCATCTCATCCGATTGAATGTCGCAAATTGTATGCTCGAGACAGATAGCTTCATTGTGCAAACTGGGGCACGACTACTGAAACTTCTATACATAAGCTCCCAGCCCTACCACCAGGTTGCACTGTTGCAGATACTCCTTGCTCTGTTTTTGTACAGGTAAGCCTGTGCTCTGGCATTGTCGTTAATCGGATGATCGACACTTTATCTATCTCTTTCGAATCGCAATCAATCCCACCCATTGCCTTGAAACCTCCAATCCCTTCCCTATCGTGAATCCGAATCATGTGCCACTCGGTGCCTCGCGGTGAGCGTTGCAGGGCAGTTTTCATCAGCCATGATAGTTGAAATCCAAACCCAAATGTAGCTAGATAAGACAATCTGTACCGCGAAAAACGCCCACCCAAATAGTCTTGCCGAGTCGCTCAAACAGTGCACTGTATAACTAAATCATTCAAACCAGCCGAGTTGAGCCAAATTAGCCTGTAACGCCGTGTGTTGGACAGCCTCCATTGGATAGGCTCGTGACGAGCCCTTGCTGTTACCTTTACCTCACATTCTTATCCTTCCCATCTCCTCTATTTGCAGGCGAGAAGGTACTTGCGTCCATCAGGAATGGGAAGTCGTCATCATCATCGCCAGTTTTGCTCTCTGGCTTGGTCAACGCCTGGATTCGTCCTCCTCCTCTTCCCCAACTACCACTTACCGAGCCACTGTCAGCTGCCTTCCCCACGCTTGCTCCGGTCCCGCCAATGCTTGACAACGAGCCTTGGGTTGGTGAATTATGGGACCCTCCTTTGGCAGTGACCCCACCACGTGCAAATCGAGAACGGTATGTGTTAGGCAGAGATGACTGGCCTGAGCCAGAACCAGACACCATCCCATCGGGACCAGCAACCCGAGTCTCTAGACCTCCCTCCTTCTTTTGGGATGTCAAGTCCAAGGGCTCCGGCTCATCAGTGAGAGACGGTTGCTGTCTATCGTTCGCACCCATACTAGCACTGCGCTTCCCATACAGGTCGCCAATGTCGTCATCGGAGGAAAGTGGTTGTCTTTGAGCCGAGCTCGATCGCCGGTATCCTGGTTTGAAGAGCATTGGTGAGTTTGGAATGTCGATGGCTCCAGGGTTGGCTTCTGCTGTAACTGTACTTTGCTGCTGCTCACTGGGGGACGCCGCCTCGTCTTCCTGCAATTCTTCTTGAATTTCAGGGTCATCATGGCTATAGGCAGCGCTGAGTCGAGATGGGGCGAATGGTGTATGCGGCGTATGAGGTGATATCGGCTTCCCTCCGGGCGAAGTGGAAGTGGAGACAGCACCCTGACCTGGCAATTGTCGACTGGAGGAAGCAGAAGACTTTGGTACCACGAGTGAGGAGGACATTGATTCGGACAAAGCCGCATTGGAGTCGCGCATCTTGTGAAACCTGTTGAGGGCAGCAGCAGTCCTTCGAGCGGACGATTCGAGAGCGCTGCTTGATGCGGGATTGAGCAGATCTTTTTTCTGGTCGAGCATTTTGAGAAAGTCGGAGATGTTTTCATCGTCGGCCTCCAAGGAGCCGGAGCTTCCATCACGAGCCGCTTCAGCCATCAAGCCCGAGCCAGGCTGCGCCGAAGACGTGGCGCTCGCCTTGCCGCTGCTAGTCTGATCCTCGTCTATCTTGTTCGTGGCACGATCGACTGATAATCGATTTCGTCTGTGGCTAAAGCTGCTTTGAAATCTCTGAACAGGAGCTGGCTTTGGTGAGCTAGAGGTTGATGACACCGGAACATTCTCCGCAGATGATGGCTTGCGCACGGTGATGCCTCGTGCGCCCGGGACGGGATGTGCTCCCTCCTCTTGAAGGGAGTCTAGGGTGGGGACAACTTTTGCTGAGACCCGGGGGGAGACACCGAGCGGAGACGAGCCCAGAGGAGAGGCAGCTAGGGTGGGGGCCTTGAAGGGCTGTATTGAAAATGTACTCCTCCTTGTTGTGGTGCTTGATCTTTGGGCCGCTTGGCGAATCTGCTGTGCTTGTTGAGGTAGGGCCCTTTGGGGGCTCGGTGAATCACTTCCTAGCTCCTTCTGTGCTCGGAGTGCCGAAATGGGGCTTGTGCCCGGACTGATTCCCGCTTGGTGGAAAGTGGAAAGACTGCCATAGGCTTGACCCAGCTCAGGCCTCTCCATCAGGTTCCTCCGCTGATCATTCGGCAATGAGCCGATCTGTTGCGCTCTCTCCTCCTGTTGGTCTCGAAGAGAGGGCTTGAAAGCATCATCGTCCACGTCGACGAATCTCGAGCTGAGCAGCTCTTCGGAGTCGTCGACTCGGAAGTCACAGCTGGTGCGGTACTTGACTTGAACGGAGAAGGGGCCGGCAGGAGAGTCTGTCGAACCAAAGGAATAGTCTGTTGTGACAGGAGCGGGTGAGTCGTACAGAGGCGTATTCAAATTGTCTGCTCGCGCAATACTATCGAGCTGATCGCCATCGACTATTCGGAAGCCGACCTTCATGCCCATCGCAGACCTGCTCCTTCCCAGTTTCCTGATGAGCTTCCATGCGGGCAGGAAGTTGCAGTAGGTGTACAGCGCTCGAAATAGGACGATGCTCCTCTTGTAAACATGAGGCAGGATGGCCGCCAAGTCGGAGGGGATGGGCTGAGCTGACTCTCCTAGCTCAATGGTCCATCTTTCCAGTAGGATTTCTCTGCTCTTCTCCAGCCGAGCACCCGATGTCCTCGTGGACGGCCTGTGCTCCAGGGCATTATACACGTCCCACCTCTTCTGGTCATCATCAAGGATGACCAATCTTTGGCCTTGAGGCAGCGTATCGGTGGTGAGGAATATCTCGATGATGAGCGGTGGAGGCCGTTCTACTTGTACGTCAATTCTCTTCCATATCTTGATGTCGTCGAGGTAGTCGTCCGTCTCGTCGAGTTCGATGTTGAACCACTTGTTGACCCTCTTCTCATTGGTCTTGGACGAGTAGGCAGGGGACAGGTCGGTTCGAGAGTGTAGGATGATCAAGGCGGCTTTGGTGTGAAAGTTCTGGATGACTTGGTTGAGTCGTTGCATTGAAGCGGCAGTGTCGGGTTCTTGCCGGGTGGTCACAAAGTCCTCGGACGAGCCAGAGGCTTGCGTTGAGGGGGTTCGGTCTCTGCGGTTGTTTGATCTGATCGGATTGGTCTGCTCCGAGTTGGCGGGTGAAGCGGTGGTGGGAGGCGGCCGGGCGTGTTGATGCATGTTGGACTGAGCCTCGACAGGTGCACTGGGTCTCGTAATGGTCGGTGAGGGAATGCCTTGCGGCTGCGTTTCGACAAATCGGCGGCCTATGTTATGCGGATTGGGGCATGGGAGCTAGCATCTACGGGCTGATGGACTGGAGTTGTCGTGGCGGAAGCCATCCATGCTATCAGCGGTGCGCAGGCAAGATGATGATGGAATTGGCCGATCCAGGCAGAGGTACCATCTGAGTTTATCGGCTATTCCTCATGGTCGGTCGCGGGTGGGGGAAGATGAGTCGCAGGGATTCGAAAGGCATCAAAAGAAGGATTGAGGCATGGCGAAGCGTGGTGGCCGATAAGTGTTGGGAAGTGAGATACTGTGAGTCGGATGGGGTGTGCTTGGTTGTGGTCAGGTAACGACCGGTTCCTCCAGCATATGACGGAAGGGTCGTTCAAGTCGTGTGATTGGTCCGCAGCCGATGGCGGATGGATCAACGTGGACAAAAGTGCACCAGGCACAGTCAAGTGACCGGTGTTTTGGAGGACCCCAAATCTGACCCAAGATCGTCCAAGGCAGAAGTCTCGACGATAAGCCACAAGCTAGAGAAGGGAGACGATGTTCTTCTAGGCGGCAAGAATCTGAGGGGCATTTAATGGTAAATTGCGTGGAGGGCAAAGAAAATGAGACGCAAGAGTCACAAATTCAGCACCTTGCCTTGACTCAAGGTCATATTTCGTGGGTATTTCGGGTCTAGTCGACAGCAACACCTATGATTCTTACCACAACCAGACTAGCTCTCGGAAGCACAGAGCATCCTGCATCACAACAAGCTTGAGCTGTTTTGAGACGCTCAGCGTCTAATGGTCCGTGCATATTTCTAGCATTGGAGGTGGAGGGTCGGAGCTGCAGCTCTTAGACTAGCGGATCTGTGCGACGCTGTTTTATCTGCAACCAACGATCGTCCTTCACATCACCTCCAGTGGTGGAATCCTTGTCCATTCCCCACATGGAACGGGGTGATCGACTTATCGCAAGAAGCGTGGAGGTTGCGGGTCAGTTCATGGATACTGGGTTGGGCCATGGATTTGATAATGCCGTTAACTGCCTGCCTTGGGCAGTGCGTACTTGACCGAAATCCAGGCAACCTTTTGAGTACATAGAAGCCTGCCTGTAACATGGTCGTCCATTTGCAGTTCCGGCTAGACTGATGACCCTGTCGGTGTGTGGAGGCAGCGTCCGCGGCTACACGTCGTGCAGTTCCGTCAAGTTCGCGACCGCATGGTCCCTACGTACTTTGCCTGTTCCTGTCATCGGATTCTTGACGGTTTAGCGGTCTAGTGGTATGTCCCTACCCATGAGCTCGGCAGACTCGCAGCTGACAGGGCCGCTGAGGCGGCAACTCTGATGAGGACACATGGCCACTCGAGGCATTTTGTTGCACGGATGTCTGCATAACGAGGCGACGTAGCTGTCATGAAACTAGCCATCACATCTGTCGGTCTGCATCGCCAGAAACGTCCTATTGGTTGCAGAGATCTGCATGAGGTCTTCGAATAATGAGCTTGAAAGAATATTTGTGAAATCTGCTATTTGTGCGTTGACACTTGCCGATCAGACGACTTCTACTTGGCCACGGGATTTTCTGCCATCTGCACTTGCTGGCCATGACCAGCTCCACGATCACGTCCTCTGTCGCTCCCACGCGATTTGTTCTGTCTTCCTCGCTGTGATTTTGAGCTTTCGACACGCCCCTGCTCGTGCTGTGGCCCCTCATTCGTCAGTGTTGGCTCTGAGCGGCTCACTTGGCTCTGCTTGGGTTCGGACCCTTTCCTTTTATTGCCACCTCTACCTGTCCCACCACTCTTTGCTCGTCGTGCCGCTGCCGCCTCCGCTTCCTGCACTCGTCGGCTCTCGTTATCCCACCATTCCTGGAACTCTTGCTCCTGCTGGATTTCTTGCAGGGATCGCTTGGCTGTCGTCCCCTTTATAGCAATCTTTTCAAACTGCTGTTGAGCAAGGATGTCGGCCATAGATGTCCTTGCATCAAGCCATGAAGCAGATCGAGCAGGAGTGGGCGTATGTCTGATGGACTGGATTTGCGGAGGAGCTGCCGTCGACACCCCGGTCATGCCAGGTGAAGAAGCACTTCGATTCGTGGGGGGCTGCTTTTGACTTGTGCCTTTTGATGGCGGTTTCGAGCCTGCCTTGATCGTCTGTGTGGGTGTCGAAGCATGTGCTGGAGTAGGAGAGGTCGCTAGTTTTGCCGGACTGGGTATTTGCGGCGCTGCCGTCTGCTTTGGTGCAATCTTCTGCCAGGGGGAAGAAGGTACGCCTTTCTTGGCCTCTTTGGCCTCCTTAGCTTTCTGCTCGGCCTCAGCCGCAATCTGCGCTTGAGTCTGAAGCTTCTGTTCGTGCTGTTGTCGTTTTCTTTCCTTCTGCGAGACTTTGACCGGCGTTTGCTTAGAAGATAAGGCGGCGTTTTGTAAAGATTGCGTCAGGTTTGATACTTTGTGGGAGGAGTCTTGTAGCATTATGTCCTTCAAGCCGAGGCCAGGAGTACTCATGGACGGCGCAGCCCATGCTGCTCGCGAAGCCACCTGTTTCACGCCCGAAAGGTTGGGTGTGTTCGGAATACTTTTTAATCGTGGAGTTGTTGCCAAGCTGGACACTTCAAACTCCTCTTCCGGATGAGACTGTTGCGATGAGCTCAGTCGTACCCACGGAGGTCTACCAGTTCCCTCGGCATTGGGTGTCAGCAGCGGTGACATGGATGGGCTCGGCTTGGATCGGGGCCTGGTCATGTGTTCATCATCCATGTCGAATGGCAGGTCATCAATCTCGTTCGACGAAACCATGGCAGGACTAGCAGATGGAGAGGTTTTGCCTTTGCTTGCGACGCCACCCTTCTCAGAGCTCGATTCAGGCGCTGGCACAGTCTTGCTCTCACTCATTGCCCTTGAAGCCGACTGTGGCCTCACAGCCTCCACGACGTATCTGGTTGGCAATCGCATCGCGTCGAGTCGTCGTTTTCGGCTCAAGTCAAGACGTTCGGAAAGTGCTGGGTCTTGATCCAGTAGCACTTCCAATGCCCGGTCGCTTCTTGCGATGGGCATGAAAGCCAGTTGATTTGATTGCACCATTTCGTCCAGTTCCTCAAGGAGGTATTCATCAAGCTCTTCGAGCAGTCTTAGTTCAAGCATGTTCTCTAGGTTGAGGCCAATATATTCCAAGCCTGCTTGTTTGAATTCAATCTCGGAAGATTCAGCGATGGTGTTGAGGAGCCCGCAGATATTCCAAGGGGTGACATATTGGCCTATGACTTTTTGGCAGACTCTTGCGAGACGGCCCAGCATAAGCTCATTGGCCACAGCCATCACTTCGATGACAAGGTCAATAAATTCGTCGAGGGTTTTACTGGTTATTGCGTCAAACAGCTCGTCGGCCGTGTCTGCATAGATGTGACGTAGTATGATCTCGAAAATGTCGGCACCAACGTGCTTGAGGTCAACTCGAACTGCTTCAGGTCCTTCTGCGCCTGTGTTGCGCCTCTCTGCCATCCACATACCACTTGCGCGGCCAAGGAACAGCCCTTTGAAGAATGGACATCGTGACTGCAGAATGACGCTATGTGCATACCGCTCCTCGCCATCCGCAAGATCAATCACAACATCTGCATCGGAGAACAGGTCAGAGTCGTGGAATGCAGACTCGAAGTCGTCCCTCAGGCATTTCATCGGCTCATCCATGACTCTCACCGCGCGCTCGAGTTGCCTCATTTCCAAAGCCAGGGCAATCTTCATGAGTTCAGTGCGCACTGCGCGATATCGTGGTGCGAGATGAAGTGCTTTCGACGTGAACCTCCAGGCATCCACCACCGTGTCCGTATACACGTACAACACGAAGTTGACAATCGTCAAAAAGTCCGCTCCACTGAGTTGAAGCTGAATTTGGCCGTCCGGTCCATACTCAATCGCGAGTACACCAGCAATGGAGAAGTAGTAGGATTCCGTGAAGCCGGCTAACGCCTGTCGCAGTATCTTGCTTCGGGCTTTCAGGACGAGACTGTGCACCGGGAGCCGAACATCTGTCACGTTCGAGGTAATCCAAACATCGTAGTCAGTCGCCGAAAGGGGTTCATGGCGTCTCGCAACATGCATGAAATCCTCTTCAGCAGTGGTGTTCATTAGGAGGGCACGCTTGATTAAAGCCGGGCACGGTCCTTCCGTTGCAGGCTTCCAGAAACTAGGTCGTGGCTCTTGGGCATCTTCCTCGTCGGTGACCTCACCGTACTCTCGGAACGCGAGTAGATCGAACATGTCGGCCCACAGCGTTGAAGGTTCCACAACGATTTGCTCTTTCATGACACCGCAATCTTTCCTGACTGCAGTGAATGCCCCGAATGAATTGCTTCGAACGGCGGTGGCACCGAAGATGTTGGGCACTCGCACAAATTTGTAATCCTTCGACTTCGTGTGCCCCACGCCAGTGTGCACGGCCTTGATGTTGGCACGTTTTTCCTTCTTCCAGACTGTGCCCGCTGCCGTACAAAGGATGATGGAGCCGTCTTGGCCAACGGCAGCATCCAGCGCCGCCATGTGGGATTTTCTGATCGACCAAACCTTCGAAGGCGTAGGCAGTGCATTTCTGGCTTTGCTTGGGTGGGTCGTCGATTTGTTTGCAGGCACCGATTCGGGATGGCGAGGCACGTCGATGGTGAAAACCTCGCCATAGGTCGTCAAAGCACAAATGGTGTTTCCACCAGACGTGATCCTGCAGATGTGCTTCGTCTGTCGCTGGTGCCGCGTGAAGAAGGCATCAGAAGCGATTGAGCTGCTGAATGAGTCCAGGGGGAACAAAACCTTGGTCCAGCCATAGTGGGTGAATACAATCACGTCGTGGTTCTCCAGGAGGACCGTGGTCGCCCGATCAATGGCTGTGACAGATTCGATGGCGTACTGCAAGATGGACACACCCACACGCCGTGGAATCACTTGTGTTTCCAAGGATCGAGCATCAGCATCCATAAGTCCCAGTTGACCTTCGTTCTTGCCAAACGTGTACAGACCGGACGAGGTGTAGATTGCAGAGTGCAATGAGGAGGCTGCAGCACCAATTACTTGCTCCTTTTTGATAAGCCCGTAGATCTGCCTCGGCGTCAACTGCAGAGGCGTATCTTGAGCCGGGACTTCAGGTAGCTCATAGCCCAATTGACCATACTTGTTGCTTCCCCACGTGAAAACCTCGCCAGAAGAGCAGACCGCCACACTGTGATCTTGTCCCAGTGCAATAGAGGAGACGCTGCGTTTCGCCAACCCACCCCCCTGAATGCACACAAAAGAAATTCGAGTCGCTTCGTCACCAGTCCCGAGTCGTCCACCAGGGCCAAACCCGCAAAGGTGGAGATTCGAGATGGGATCGTTTGTGAGAATGGCCGTATGGAGCTTTGACATGACCACGTCTTGGACCACTATTGGCTTGTTCTGAATGACCGCAGGGAGGTCTGGCAACTCGGCAATGCTGTCCACGAGGTCGTCATTCACCGACTCTTTTCTGCGCTGGGTTTTGAAGTCTTCAAACAGCCGCTCGAGGAGATGGTCAGGCCGGGTGAGGTGAACGCGTTCAGGATATGTTCTATCATCGCCGTCGCCCAAACCCAAGGTAATGTTCTTGTTGCTGCCGAAGGCGAGCACCTCGTCTCCACGCAGGTCAGTGCGCGTGCGCAAGACATCACGTAATTTCTCAGCCGTGTTTTCGTCCATGTCGACACTTAAGACACTGGTAGTATCGGCGGCTTCCAAGGACATCTTGGCATTTTGCTCCTGGAGATCTCGCGGCGCTATGGTGAGGCCAAAGACCTCGAAAGGACTGTTCCCCTCGTGATCCTTTATCTTGACCAGGCCGCCTGCATTGACGTGGGAGACATTTGTGGTGTAATCAGTCGCATTTTGAATGTCCTTGAGCATGAGTGCTTGCGCAGCTGCGATGTTGCCGAAGTACAGAGCTCGGTGCAATGCTGTCCAGCCACTTTCGGTATCTTGGACATACAGATCAAGCAGGGGTATGTCCAGCAAGATCTTGACAAATTCGAGCGCGTTCTCGCCGCGCGATGCGACAGCATGGTGCAGCAGGGTTCGTCCAAAGCCATCTCTTGCGTTGATGTCTGTCCTGGTCAAAACATGTGTATTCCTCCCTCCAGACGAGGGAACGTGTGCGCCACTCTTTCTCGACCTGAGGGGCGTCTTCGGAGAGGTCGCAAGATGACCGGGACTCCCTACCTTGACGGTAGATGCGTTTGCGCCACCCACTGCTTTCGATGCATTCCGATCGAACGTGGCTCGCGCCAGGTATTGTCGAAAGCCATCGACATCATCCTCGAAATAGTATTTCCAGAGATTGTAGCTCATGTGTTCTGATCGTCAGCAGTCCTCGTCGTGCGGCCTGAGGATGCGCCTCGCTATGACCTCGACGGATCACGGCTTGTTTAAAGGCAGGCCTGATTTGGAGAAGGATTGCAAAGCTGTGGAAATGGGTGTTATGTGGGAGTTATCATCTTTCGTAGGATGGGATGCGGGAGCTGTGGCGACGAAGATTCACTGGACATGGATGCGATTTGCAGTCAGAAGTACTAACACGTGCAGTCTGAGCCCATGTTGAGGGGATGTGCGGGAGGTTGATCAAGTTGAAGGGCAGCAGTCCACCAATCAGAGGGCAATGACCTCACCACGAGATGTGAGTGTTCGTCCTCGTTTCTCAGTTGACTGGTTGTCTGCACACCGGATAGCTATGCTACAGAAGTCCAAAGCCAGCCATCCCCCAGACATGGTTGATGAAATCTATGCTTGCATGTGCCAACTTAAAGAATGAAAGTCATCGTCCGCGCAATCGACCACACAATCGGACATTGAACATTGTGCCAATATATAAACTGACGGACTGGGATAAAAGGCGATTTACAAAATGTGCTCCTCAGTGCACATTACAGTGCAAAAGACTTTGAATTGGCTGCCACGATGTTGTAGTTGGTGTTTTTCCCCATCTGGACGTCCACCTCATGAGCGCAAAGCCTTGGTTGCTGTCGTGTCAAGCAATGTAGTCTTGTAATCTTTGCTGAATGTTGTTATTCCGTGCGCTCTCATTTCTCGTGCCATCGGGATTCAGACACGCCGGGAATGTTACAGTGGCTCAGTAGAGCGTCGGCCGTTCGGGGCGCCGTACCCACACATTGAAACAATCTTCATATTTTTAATTTACCAATTTTTCGTCAACAATCCCTCTCCTTGGCTGGATAGTTCAGTAAGTTGGCATGATCTCTCGCATCGAATCATGTTCTAACATTACTTTCAGGTGGTAGAATTCTTGCTTTGGGCTGCTCAAGGCAAAATCCTAAATGTAAGAGGTCCTGGGTTCAAATCCCAGTTCAGCCCTTCTTTTTTTCTCCTTTTTGCGCGACTTGCGCCAAAGGTTCTCAAAGACGCACTCGACACAAAGCCGCCCTGTTATGTGAGAGCACAGCCATTGCTTTTGTCGTTGCCTACTGATAATTGGCTCTGTTTTTGTACCAGGCACCGGGTTGGCGGACTCAGGACTTTCCTGCCTCAGGATTCAAGTTGGAGAGGCAGGAGGTTCGTAGGGACTGTCTTTTGTTTCAAGGGTGTTCAACATCAGACAGTCCAAAGTTTGACGACAAGAGTCTTTTCACTCCTCGTTGCTGGTTCATGTTTACTATACTCGTTTTCATTTGCCCTGTTGCCCTCTCCGAAATGATTACTGGCCATTCCACTACCTTACACCGCTCATCTTCCACATGGCCACCGCCTCGTGACCATGTTGCATTCATTCTCCCCTCCTCTAGACTATCAAAAACAGCCTGATCATTGTTACACCATCGGAGCAGACTGCCACGGCAGGAAATGCGGTTGTAATTCAACTGACGCAATGGATTTGCTGCGGCGACATGGTTTCGATCTGCATCTATGTGTGATGAGTGGTATAGTTTGTTCTGACAGTGCTTGGAAGCTGAAATATCACGAGCAAGGACGCCAGAATTCGAGCCATTGCTTCGGTCCAAATATTTGCTGCCCCCAAAAAGGACTAGAGGTAGGGAACCAAAGTACCAATGCCACACAATGATTTGCTGCACATGAGATTTGCTGCCTCTAGCAAAGGAATTCTTCCAAACAGGCCAGGCTGGTGTACTCTCATATCGGTCTACCAGCTCTTCCAGTCGTGCTCAAGAGCCCGTCCTTCTTTTCCATCCTTTTTGCCAGATCATTCCAGCAGAGACCATGGCTCCGGCCTGACGCCCTGCTCGACGAGGCACAGCCGTGGCCCAACAACATTTTATCAACCGATTGGATCCTGAGGATGATGAATGGCGACGACAATGGCAGGACAGATTCGGGGAGGCTGAACCTGAGAAGCTTGTTTGTGGACTTTGCCGGAATAGCGAGGACACCAGCATGGAAGACAGGGCATGTTCTTGTATGCGTGTGAGAGTTTGGCGCGCTGACGTTCGCAGAACAAAGTTTGGCCATCCCTGGCAAACCTCAAGACACATCAGCTAGGATTCAAGCATAGCAAAGAGGCAGCAGTTCATCTCAAACTCCAATACCTCAAGGTGAGCGGTGTCCATCGGCACCAGACTGGGCGTGCGACCCACAGACAAGACATTGATGTAAATACTACTTGGGAAGATGTCGGCTAATCCGTTTTACTCTAGGAACAATCTGGCGGGGACTTCTACTGCCCCATATGCCGGCTGTGGGAGAAAGTACGTTGATGCAGGCAAACTCTACGATCACATCAAATCTATCTCGGGCCCGAATCTGGAAGACGACCTTGACGAGGCGACGAGGCAGTTCATGCAAGATCATGACGACGCGAAACGCCGAGACGGTTGGTCCGATGAAGATTTCTATTGCAAGGTTGCAAAGAAGCAACCAGGTAGAGTGAACGCGAATCGCCGACGCAATCTTGGAATCAGCTACACCAATGAGAAAGAGCTTGAAGAGCCTGCAAAGTTCAGACGTGAATGTTCGTACGAGGTCATCGTTGGTGACGCCGAGGGAGCCATTGTCGTGCCGAAGAGCAGACAAAGGTTGTTATGTATGTGCGCCGGAATCTGAGCTCAAGAGAGCTCAGAATTCTGTGTTCTTTTTGGAGAGACCGCGCACATTCTTACAGCCATCATGCACGAAATCCCAGAGCACTACAAGGGCTCAATTGCGTTTGGTGACGACGAAAGCGTTCCATATGAGTGTCCCTTGCCAGAGATGGCCCATTCGCCAGCTTGGGAAATGGCCAAGATGCAGATGAGTACGTCTATCCGCTTATGGAGTTGCCACCTCATCTCCGAGACACAGTGGAGAGAGGCGATCAAGGCGACCCATACGAGTATCCTGTTGTCTTGGAAGGAGCTTTCTGAGAAGTAAGAGGTTGAGAGGGAGCGAAGCTGGCCATTCAACATAACCCAATATTTCGGGTTCCATAGACTGTTCAATTCCATGGCTGGCTAGCTTGCTGTGCTGTGCTGAGCTGTGCTGTACAGCAGATATGGAAGTCAGCCAAGGTTCCGAAAGAGGCATAGTCCATAGAAAATATATGACAGTCTTCTCCTTTTTGACCTCATCGTTGCTCACCCCGTATCTGTGCGCAGTTGGCCGACTTCCCCTTGCCATTATGATTCTTTTGAAGCAGCCTTGTTGAAGCTTTGGTGAACCGATGGCTTCCAGACACAATACCCAGTGGAGCGAGGTCAACAGCAAAATGACTAAGAACTCTCGACAACAGCAGCTCAGTTCCCGTCTGACGCGAGATGATTCTTCTCAATACAAGGACAGATCCACACAACCGGATGACCAGGGCTACAGAAAACCCATCACTGCTGGCGGGCACGGACTAGTCGAAATCCCGGAGTCTCCGCATCAAAGCGGATGTCCTAACGACCTACGTGATCCAGGTCATGCCCCAGCTGTGAATCAGACCAGCAGCACGAGGCCTGCAGACAAATTCAACAACGTTCGTAACTCCGCGGAGGGGTTCTGTACTTCGCATCGTGTCGCTTATACGTAATTCCAAATCCTGACCCTACACGAGAGCCTACTCCTCCAATAAAGGTTGCAGATCGCTGAGGTAACCGGGGTCACCATGTCATCATATCAGGCCACTTTGACAACTTCTTTCTTGGGCCTGGAGTTCGTTTCTTGTATAAGTGCTCTTCCTGGTGCACGGCGTTTATTACTTCCCGCTTCATCAGTTCCATGACAGCTCAAGTCGATGATCCGAGCCTCTGATATGTTCCGCTCTACCTGGGTTAGAAATGTCTCGTCTATTGCAGTGCTGCGACGGGCCACCATGGCCACAGCCGCACGTGAGTACTACGAATTCTTTCATGCAAACAACCACTAAATGTCTTTGATAGCTGCTGGACCTCATTTTCCGTTTGCACGGCCTGCTGATGTCAAGCCCGCGGTAGAATATGCGAAGCTCCGAGCTACAAATCCCGTTTCTCAAGTCGAGCTCTGGGACGGGAGCCACCCGTGGTTAATCGTCAAACATAAAGATATCACCAAGGTCCTAACAGATGATCGACTGTCGAAACAGCGAAGCCGGCCTGGGTTCCCGGAAATGAACCCTGGCGGGAAGGAAGCTGCAAAAAACAAGCCGACTGTGAGATCCAAAGACACCTTGCCTAGGGGCTTTTCTGACAGAGCACCACAGTTCGTTGACATGGACCCACCAGATCACGGGAGGCAGAGGTCGGTACCCCATCTTCCGGCTCAATGGCAACATTTCTGACAGTGATCACAGGGGGATGGTAGAATCATTCTTTACCAAGCAGCATGTGGATTCAATGAGGCCGCATATCCAAAAGACAGTCGACGACATCCTCGACGCCATGGTGAGAGCAGGAGGAAAGGAGCCCGTTGATCTGGTAGAGAAGTTCGCTTTGCCAGTTCCGTCATATGTAACAAGGCATTCATGGATGTCAAATTCATCGCTAACTGCCGAAGATCATTTACGGAATGCTCGGGGTGCCTTTCAAAGACCTGGACTTTTTGACCAAACAGAACGCGTCAGTGCTTGCTGGATGTATGAGACAAGCCACAGAAGACTGATACTTTGATGCAGAATTCGAACAAACGGGTCGTCGACTGCGAGCGAAGCTTCGAATGCCAACAAGGTGCTTCTCGATTATCTGGCCAATCTGGCCGAACAAAAGTCGGAGAAGCCTGGTGATGATATCATCAGCAAACTGATGGTGGAACAAGTATGGAGACTCACCCTTTCCGAGCACTTCAAGCTGTTTTACTTACATCCAACCACTGTAGGTCAATCCAGGGCATCTCAGTAAAGAAGACGCCGTCCAAATCGCCTTCCTCTTGTTGGTCGCTGGCAATGCAACAATGGTCAACATGATCAACCTCGGTATTGTTACCTTGTTTCAACATCCAGATCAACTTGACGAACTCAAGAGAGATCCATCACTCGTCAGGCCGTTCGTTGAGGAACTATGCCGCTTCCATCAGGGCTCTGCAATGGCCACGAGACGGGTGGCGAAGGAGGATGTTGTCTATGGTGGGAAGGTGAGTCTCTTGACCCTTGGCAATTTTAGTGTGTCGGTACGCTTAACATGTCTGGTAGACGATCAAAGCAGGCACCGGCATCATCGCGGCCTGCCAGTCCGGAAATCGCGATGAAGAGGTTTTCCCAGATCCAGACACATTCAACATCCATCGCAAGTTCAATCCGATCGATTCGTTGGGGTTTGGCTATGGTCAACACCGTTGCATTGCGGAATTGCTTGCCAAAACTGAATTGGAGATCGTCTTTGGTATGCTCCATGCCTCCAACAAATCGATTGAAACTGACAGATATTTGCAGCAACTCTGTTTCAGAAGATCCCCAACTTGAAGCTAGCGATTCCGCTTGAAGAGGTCAAATATACGGATCCGAGGGCTGACATTGGAATCCCGGAACTGCCGGTCATCTTCTAAGGCTCATCTCAGCTTCTGCAGTGTGTGGAGGGCTGTGGTGCCTTTCTAGGTCATATTCACCCTCCCGCGCTGTTCGACTGCGGAGATGCACCATGCGCCTGTGTGCGGCGAAGTAGAGTGTAATAGCATGTTCGCGGACTGCCTGACAATAAATTGAGGCGCATTGATGACAATAACCACACGCGCTGAAATTCAGCCTTGTCCACCTACTCGACGCCTGTTGTCATCGCATAAACATACTCGAGCTTCGGACAAAGGATCCAAGTCGCTAGGTTCCATTGGAATGATAGTCGTGATGGTGATGGCAGTGTTACAAGACAAAGATGGGACAAGACGGAAACCAAGGGCAATCACACCACCCCGCTAAGCCACATTGGGGGTGTGCTCTGTTGTTCCGTGTGCGCTCTGTTCGCCAATGAGTGATAATTCAATGGGTGTGCAGCGGGAAGGCCAGTCGCTAGCTAGAACAAAAAATTGCAAATGTATTGGCCACTTGCCTGCTATCCTGCCATCCTGCTATCCTTATCGATAATGGGGCCATTTTCACTCTAAATGATACACTTTGATTGAAGCCGGAACAGTGTTGGTCCTCATGCTCGCTAGACATGGTCTCGAGCCCTACATTGGGTGAGCGCAAACCAGTGAATTTGGCTGTATCCATGGCAAAATCTGCTCATAGCGGTTAGGTAGCGGGTTAAAGTGAACCCCACTATCAACGCCGTATGAAATGGAAATGGTTCACTGCTCAGACGGCTGGCCCTCTGCCCAATGTGCCAGTACGGCTCCGTCACGCAGAATTACGGCATTGCAGGCCAGTTGAGAGGGCAACGGCCTAGCCCAGCGCGCTTACTGGGCTGACAGGATGCTCAGATTACGATTCTGCGCCGTGGGCCTGCACAAGTCCCATGGAGGTCGAATCAAAGCCTTGACAAAGCACTATCAATACCTTATTCACAAAAACCTTTCATACGATCATCAGCCGGCTGGCAGACCTTGCCACAGATCGTCCAAAACATTGGATATTCCTATCCTGTCTCGAATTCTGGGAGGAAAATACATTGTCTGTTCATCCTGGACCATCCAAGGTGGCCATCATCCTCACTGCGCTTTGGAAGACTCACTCATCAACTCCGCCCTGCTATCGCTCTCCCCACCCAACTCCACAAGGCCGTGGCTGCTGTCATGCGGCATCTCCGACGGAGGCGTTCGCTGAGGCTGAAAAGCAGGCGAATCCAATCCATTATTGTCAGTATACCCTTGTGTCATCGGCCGAGCGTATCCTCCATTGGGGCTCATGATAGGGTAAGTCGGCTGCGTCGACTGCACTTGCCGCTCCTTTTCGTCGAGTTGTTTCTGAAAATGGGCTTTGTCTTCGGCGGCTTGGGCCTCGGCTGAGGTGAGCATAGCTTCGCTTCCGATAAGATCAGACCGGTAACAGGATCTGCTGCGAAGGACGAAAAAGAGGGCGATGAGAGCGCCAATGAGAGCAGCGCCGAGCACACCTCCGACTGCACCTCCCACCGTAGCGGATTTGTCGGCCGGACACTGGGCCGAGTCGAAAGCGTTTTGCGGACGGTGAGGAGCAAGTGCTGTTGTTGGAGGATGAGCTGTTGGTGACTCCTGGTGTTTCAGTTGTGACGTTGAACGTTGTGTTGACTGCTGCTGTCGAACCTGGAAGATGGAGGTTGCCAATATGAGATGTGGAGATCATCGAAGCGTTGTTACCGCAGCAATTTTCGTTATCTGATGCTGCTCTGCAGCAGAACTTGCCTGGGGTTCGCATTGCAACACAGACCAAGAATATTGGTTGCCCACTGACACAAGCATTAGCACCCGGCCTCTTTCCTCTCGGCGGCTGACTTACAGAATGAGCAAAGCTTCGGGCATCCGTCTGCTTTGCCCAGATGAACCAAATGCTGTGGGACTGCTGCACGTGCGACCATGGGCGAACATACTGCATTTGTTAGTCCAGTCTGTCACTGTGCTCTTGCTCGAGATATCAGTTCGAGCTCATCACATGCCGGAACAAGCCGATGACCTTCTCGAATCCTCAAAGAAAGCGGTGCGCTGGCTTCATGCTTTGCTTCGGGGACGAAAATCTGGCCGCGGCAAGAGCCTGGTCGTTGTGCAATCAATGCTTCATGAGGCTGCTGGAAAAATCGGTCGACAGGTTGAGGATATGCCGGATAAGCCACTCCGTTCGGCTGGACTGGCCAGTGATGATGGGACCATGTCGACTTATACCGCGACATTTCAACAAATCTGCGGACAGGGCAACAGACAAGATCAATGACAAGCTCAAAGTTCGAGTTTCCATCCTCCATCAACCGTTCCGGTATCGGCTATGGGCGTGGTGGATGTGACAGGACTTTGTGCACCCGCATTTTCTGGATCTGGCGCACGCCAACGTGACAAAGGTTTCTCACCAAAAATTGAGAAGTTGGAAGTAAATGGCCCACCTGGGCCCCAAGAATGACTTCAACACTCGAACTTCTTCTCATCTCTTCTTGCAGCGGCCGGTGCCCACCTTTGGGGCTGAACTTTGGAAGGAGGACGGCGTCGTGTGGGGGATCACCCTTGCGATCTTGGTTACATGCACCATGTTCCGTGGGATCGAATACGAATCCTCCTTGCACCTAACATCCTCGACGTTGTGTGCAGATCCTAATGAACTCTCCATCGAAAACAGTGGGCTATTCTATAGAGGAAGATCCCCCGCAGGGCATACCTCGTGACATTCTTGCTTTCGCTCGGTCGTGTCAGAACATGTAACCTCTGCAATCAGGTTTTGAGTTTTGAGCGGATAGACAGCGAAGCGTTTTGAAGAAGCGTTGAGAAATTTCGCCCTACCGGCCGAAATAGTTGGCTGGCCAGTCCTGACCCGCGAGTGCGAGTCCGTGGGAGTATGGGAGACGGAAAACGTGCCTGGGGCGTGGGCGACGGGCATCGGAGCACTCAACACGATCCACATCACCACGACCGCCATGATGCAGCTCGTCCATCGCACAGCCCTGAGGTTCCCAAGGTCGGCCATCTTCGCTTCTACGAATCGTCGGGTCCCCTTGTTCGATGAACACCCGATATTTGATTTGACGTCATCTCTGCGGGCAGGTGATGGGTCAACCAACACCTCTCACTTACGCACACGGCAATGTGATCCGCTAGGTCGTGACATTCAAACAATGGCTTCATCGCAGGAGTCAAGGACGTGGCCCCAGGAGATATGATCCGGTCGCCTTACCTACCGCAGCTGATGACAATGACGCGCTGAGAAATGGCTTCATTCTTGTTCGCTCTATCAATGTTGCAGGCCTGCTGGGCAGTCACGCTGCCTTTTATGTCACAGCTAAAAGCAGCTTCGTACTTACAGTAGGATCCATATCTACCAAAGTACCGACTTGTAGGGCGATTGGCACAACCAGACCCTTCAGAACTGCTTCTCCAGACAACTCCGCACTTCCCAAAAGCTCATAGAACTTACCTGACGACCACCGGCCGACCATACCTTTGTCCAACGACAGCTCAACCCCGTCTTTCCGACAACGAACCATGGCAACAATGGCACCATCAAACACCATTGCGGTCAAACTCGAACCAGACCACTTCCTACACACATCTGGCGCCCGTAACTCTGTCTGGACCAAAACTGTACCCTACTCCCAACTTCCCACCTTCCCCAGACTCGAACAAGACCACGAAGCAGACGTGCTGATCATCGGCTCCGGCATCTCCGGTGTCTCAATTGCCTACGAGCTCGTCCGCCAAGGCGTGAAAGTTACCATGATCGAAGCACGAGAGGTCCTGTCGGGGGAAACTGGCCGGACAAGCGGGCATCTCAGCTCCGATCTCGACGACGGGTACAGGCAGATCAGTAAGAAACACGGCGATGATGGTGCGAAACTCGCGGCTGCAAGCCACAACTGGGCTCTTGAACGGGTTGGGCAAATCAGCAAGGAGCTCGACATTGACTGTGAATACAGGGTCCTCAAGAGCTACAATATCAGCCAGTACCCCAAGGGCACACAAGAGCATGATAATGATATACAAGAGTTGGTAGGGGACATGGAAGCTGCTATTCACGCCGGTCTCGACGCAGTGTTCCTCAAGGACCGCGCCATCAAAGGCTGGGATGGCAAAATCGACCAGCGTGATGCAGTTGAGTACTCGAACCAAGCAACATTCCACCCAACGAAATACGTCTGCGGAGTACTTGAATGGTTGAAGTCCCAGCTTAACTTTGAAGCATATACACGCACTCGTGCTACGGAAATCGAAGAAAAAGGCGTCTCGGTCCCCGTTGTCAACATTCACCTGGGCCCAAGAGACGTCACGACAACCCTTGAGTCCGGCCACACGATTACATCCTCGCAAGTCGTTGAAGCAACATGTGTCCCACTTCAGCGATTGTCCCTCATTGCCGAGATGGAATATAATCGTACTTACTGCATTGCCCTCCGCATTCCCAGGGGTACAGTCGAAGACTGTCTGCTCTATGACTCCGCCGATAAATACAAATACGTCCGCATCACCGCCTGCGATGAATCTGATGACTACCTCATCGTTGGCGGGTGTGATCATGCCGTTGGCCAGGAAAACGAACAGGATGATTGCTATGCCGAGCTGGAAGGATGGACCCGTGAACGCTTCACAAAGGCGGGAAATGTGGACTATAAGTGGTCTGGACAGATCTTCGAGCCCGTTGACTTTATGGGGTACATCGGCCGTAACTCTTCTGCACAGCGGGTGTATGTCGTTACCGGCGACAGCGGAAACGGCTTGACTCATGGTGTGCTCTCGGGGAAACTGATCAGCGATATGATCACGGGCAAACCCAATGATTGGGAGAAACTATATGACCCACGACGACGGGGAACAAGTATCGCCAAGACACTGCCGCACATGTTGACGCATGATTTGCAGGTGAATATGCAGTATAAGCGATTCGCACAGAGTGATATCAACGACGTGGAAGACTTGGGATTGGAGAAAGGAGGCGTGTTGAACTCCAAGATGAGTAAGCCGATTGCAGTGTATAAGGATGCGAACGGGAACGTCAAGAGGATGAGTGCCTTGTGTCCGCATATGAAGGGGGTTGTCTGTTGGAATGATAATGAAAAGAGCTGGGATTGTCCTGTCCATGGAAGTCGGTTTGCGGCTACTGGGGAGAATATTTGTGGACCGGCAAATCGGGGAATGCATCCTGAGGAGCAGAAAGAGACGAGATCGGGGTTTATGGAATGAAGAAGATGTGGTGGTGGTATTTGTGTTTGGGTGATGGGCATGAGATAGGTTGTTAGTGGCATTGCGAAGAGCGAGAGGCATAGGCCAGGCCACCACTTTGTACGGAGATGACTTACATCAGACCGGCGCAGGCAAGGAACTCGGCAGCGACATTACCACAATGAGAGACACATTTATGAACGAGTTCAAAGAAGCACAGGAGCAGATGAAAGAGGCAATGAAGCGAATGCTGAAGAAGATGCGACGCCGGGAGGAAAGCCCATAGCAACGACATAGTACAAGCTCTAATGATGTCCATAGCAGCAATCCCTTCGATCAGTCTTGCCTAAGCTCGCCATTCTGTCACTGACTCGTCTTCCATAAGTCACAGTAGTACAAATCGAGGTCTACCTTCGCCAGAATCCGACGGAGGGAAAGGAACGGCGAATTCGTAGGGCTATGACTTCATCGCCAGTATCACTGCTCTTTGCCTCAAGTGACGCCTAAACGTGCAAATTGTGAGATTAGTATAAACTCCTTTAATCGTCCCCCAAAGAAGAGCCTTGATCGTCCACCCCTCAAAAGCGCGGCCATTTGGTCGGAATTTCTGTTATTCCGGATATGCCAAACCATTCTTTTTTGCAATGCATTCGTGTTGACTCCGATGACCGCCACAACAGCAGCTCGTCCATTACACAACCCTGAAGTCCCTAAGGTTGGCCATCTTCGCCTCTACGAATCGCCAGGGCCCCTTGTTCGCCGAGGGGCCTACCGTAACATTCCAACTTCACGTGCCCGTCGGTGAAGGTTTTCCCGGACCAAGACCCCTCTCTGGGTGTGTCAGGTCCGTGATGGAACTAGTGCATCGGCCTGACTTCGGCCTTGGATTGTGGGAGAGAAACACTTAGCCTCACCTCATCGAGCGTCACAAATTCCATCATACTGTGATCTCAATGCGACACTCCTAGGCCAGTACCTCAGCGAACGTCGAACCTGTGGACCCCTAATCCATGCTTTGAAACCCACCTCGACGATGGGCTCGTCAATACGATGTCAAGATCAGCTCCCAGCTCGGACGCTATCTGGGCCCCAGACCGTGATGGCAAACCCTCCAACGTTCGATAGACTCACCACTTTTCGCCGGCTCGACTGCTTCATGATTGTTCGAGACCGGGGCGGCTGGCATGAACGAGCGAACGGTGCAGCTGCCGTCTGCCAATGATCAACATCCACCTGTGAATGGCGTGAAGTACTGGGATGACATCTTCGCGGTGAAGAGGACGACCACCAATGGCAAATATGCTGCACACACTCTGGAGCCGCCAGCGGCATGATACAGCTGAAGATCTCGGCTGGTGGGGATGCTTGGTGCAAAGCACCTGTGGATCGGGACTTCTATGATCAAAAAGTCTGCCTTATGCTGGCTCAGCGACAATGCCAGCAAGATGTGGAACACAGGGAAGTCAAAGCTGCCGCTGCTGTCCATGGGCAGAGACCCACTCGGCTGGGAAGGAGGCATTGCATGTCCGCGTCGACGATGTAGAGCAAACAGGCGCGCTCCGCGATGCAGTCCACCTTGGACCCCGAACCGGTCGGAAACCTACATTCACGCGACATAACATGGCTAGAAAGAGAATGTCAGCAGGATTCGAAATACGCGGGGACAGGACATTTTGGTTGCCCACAGGGGCCCTCTAGGACAACTTCCTACGAGTGGTAGAAACACCGACGACGACGCTGTGGTTCGATTGGAGGCAACAGAACTGCCTCGTCCACTCGCACTTCCCGACCCCGACCCCCCAAAGACCCATGGCTAGTGGGAAAGAGGCAATGCATGTCTCCGGTACGAGTGAGACAATGAAAGGCCAATGGCAATTATCTCACGGCATTGGTGTTGTGGCATTGCGAAGAACGAGAGGCATGGGTCAATTGAAGCCACCACTTTGTACGGAGATGGCGATGATCGAGAGTCCGCCTTACACAAAGCTACGTGACGCTCAAGAGCGAGAAGGTGGGCCGCCGAGCAGGATGTCAAATACACCGACCACCTGAGCCACGACGGCAGTTGCTAGCTCAACTTGAAGGAGGTGTGGAGAGCAGTCAGACGGCACGTTGATAGCTCACGAGGGACCCATCGTCGGCGAAACGGCATGGCCGCGGGCTGAATGATGCACTTCTATGCTCGCATCGAGCTCGTGCAGCGGGAGCACTGTGCCTCTTCCAGCAGCAAGGCACGATCAAGTTACTAAGGATGTCTGAGGTGGGCAATGATGAGCCTCGAGTCAAGGGCTTGAGTATCAGCTCTACGCGCAGACACACCAGCAATGCCCTGGTCTTTCATGCTTCATGTGGTTGAGCGGCGTGTCTGGCATGTGTTACCAGGCCTGCGTTGGTCTGGTGGCTTTGCTCGATAGGAAGGCTGCAAGTCCATCGCCATTTGGTAGGCAGACTCTCACTCCCTGAACTATAATGCCCCTCTGCTGTCAGCATTCACTACGACACACAGTTTCAAGCCTATTGAGCCCTGTTTTCAGAAATCACCCAACGTCAGATTTGCTTCAGTGTTCATATATTGTCGTTCCAACTATGGAGAGTCCCATCCAATGCCGTCGTTCGACTAAACATCATGAATCTCTGGCCTCAACCCCACACGTTAATATTTGGCCGCACACTCTCACACTCTCACACTCACCAGATGCCACACCAATCTTCAACGAATCAGCCGAAAGAGCCACTGGTTCGTGCCAGACCCGGAAGATGAAGATCGAGCTGCCTTTCAATTTCTCCTGTCGCATGGGGTGTGCTATCAATTGGTAACCTCAGAATCCCATTCAAGTCTCTCTGCGTTTATCACTCTCAAATGGTTGCATGCTATGAAATCAATTGTGAGTGCTTGATGACTCTACTCAGTTCCTAATGGGGCCTTTGGCCATATATCACCCAAATGGGCAGATATCCATGGATGCTTCTCCTCTTGAGCTCGTTTCGGCACTCTGCAAGCAGGACTTCCATCTCCTCGACCGACCAACCGAGCAATTGTGTGAAGACTTTGACGCTCAATCCATGGTAACCCTCCATCAACATAGCCATGGTTAAATATCCGCATTCCTTTAATTTCCGATCCTTCGGCCAAGTTCCAATCGGCCACTTGAAGTTTAAGCGCGTGATCTTCACAGAACCAGCGTCAGACATCTGCTGCACAACAAGCTCAGGGTCACAAGGTCCTCGTAGACCGAGCTTTTGGATGCCTTCCGTCCAGAGCTCTTCCCAGTGTTTGATTTTGGAATCCGTGGGAATGGTGTTGTCATCCGATTGGCGAATGTAAGAGAACTCTTGAGCTTCCACCCAGCCACCTGGTTTCATGGCGGCGTAGGCTTGTCTGAAGTAATTTGGCCAATCTTTGAGAGAGATGTCATTCATGATTCGGGTATGGATCAAATCGAACTTTGGCCGAAAGGTCCATTCCTCGTCTGCATCGGCAATTTGGAATTGTAGGTTTGGCGGGACAAACATTGGCTGCGTGGGGCTAAGGTCGATTCCAACAACTTCTGCAGCGGGATATTCGTCTGCCACGTCCATCGCCCAGATTCCGGTCCCCGTTCCCACGTCCAGGATCGCGGTAGGACTTTGGACTGGTGCGTAAAACAGTCTGTCCCCTATCGCCAGCCGGACAGCATGATATTGTATGTCAGCCCGTTCCAGCTCTCGCTCGTCGTTGGGAAACATATATTTCCCTGCATGGTAAGCGTGGTATGTCCGCCCATGCAATCTTTCATAGTCATAGATGCTTGAAGTGACAGAGTGCGTGGTGGAGTCAGAATCAGATAGAGCCGAGTCGTTGTCGTTGAAGTCCTCTTCCACGCTCGCTTCGATATTACCTGTCATATCCCGTTGATCAGTCATGGCGAGGGTAATAATGACCGATCAACAGAGTATGCAAAGGAGCCCTCTGTGGACTTGAGTCTGTAACCTCAGTCGAACAGTGAAGACCAGATTAAAAAAAAGAAGACTGAGCCGGCCACAGATGGAAGAGACCATGTTAAGGTTGCTGCCAACCTTGCTAATATACCTTGCCTGATCTCGGCGGCAAGTTTCGAGGCCCTCAGCGTTGCGGGTGTAGCCGCGCCTGGTTACATGCGTAAGGAGGTGATCGGATTCTACGGGTAGGTGGACGAGATCTGCGCCATCACGAACCGTTCTTTAGCCGCCATGATTTGTGATTGGGTCTACGTTATTATCTAGCACTGGACAAGGAAGACAATTGGCTGTTCATTTGAGTTTGCATTTGGCGTCGGTCTGCAAGCAGCGGAAACCGCATCCCCGCTTACTCGTGTATCTCCTTAATTAGCGCTAAGCCTAAATTTACCTCTGCGGATACTGCATGCCGATTCTAGCAACTCTTCTGTGGAAGACCTTCATCGCGCTAGTTGAAATTTGACGGAGGTGGCCAAAATGCGCTGCCTCTTCCCTGCCAGGCTGCGTGCATGTCTCACGACCCACTCCAAATCAGAATTTTTGATGCCTGGGGCATCCAAGCTCAAGCTTCTGAAGAAGATGGCGTTCGGGGACGGTATCATTGAGAAGACACTCTCACCTGAAGAGGCATCGGAGGACGACACGATCAGAATCGCACTTAACGCCGGTTTGGAATGTCAGGGTTGGCCACCGAGACGAATCGTCGCTTCGTCAGTCCTCTGTTACGGGCCATTACGAAGCAAGCACGTGCCTATATCCCACGTGAGTTCCTCTTTCCTTGTCGGGACGGATGAGTTTGTTCCCAGTCCAATAAAAACCCCCATTTTTCCTAGCTCGTACGCTAGACTCGAATCCAGGGATGGGTTGCGAAAGATTCCAAAAATAAAAATTTGCTGCTCACCCCCGCTACTTGCCCTCATTGCTTGCTCGTTTGTGTTTCATGTTTACACGATATTGTGTCCTCGTCTCACGAGATGAGTTCCGTAAGAAGGTCTCTAGAGTAATCTGACTCCGAACTGAAGGTAACTGAACAAATTCATTTGAATTACAGTGAAATGCTTTTCGTGCGTTGAAGGGCTCACCAGGCCACACAATTTGCTACTTCTATGATAATGAAACTGGCGCGATATGTCTTGCCCTTGCCAACGTACCAAACTTGGCATGCCAACTAAAGAAATAGATCATCACCGCCAATGGCTGTCCAACGAAGACGAAATTAATCCAAAAGATGCAGTTCCCAATCACCTTGTCCGTGTTGCTTTTGCTCTTTGCGAGAGGTTCCGTCATCATGATCAGAGGAATTTGGAGCACCATGCCCAAGAACGCCACGCCTAGCAATGAATGGGTGGGCACACCCACTGCCAGCTCGTGCAAGAAACCGGAGAAGACGAATACTGCTGTGGAAGCACTGAGGTGGGACCATCCACGACCAACCAGGGGCGAATAGACATGCCGCCGCATGAAGTGATAGACAGGCTTGTTCCACGATGACCAGTAACCTTTCAGAGACGTGCTGTTCCACCAGTCGCCGTAGAAATACCGATCCGAGAATCTCATGAGTTCTGCCAGCATATTCAGGAGGGATTGAAACAGCGCGAAGAAGCCTGCCAACCACACAATCAGAGAAATCGTGGACAACTTCATCAGGCGCTCCAAGACGGAAGGGTATTCGAGTTTCACCATCTTCTCCAGACTGTTCTGCAAGACTGGGACGGCGTATTGTGCGCAGACGATCCACATGAAGACTGACAAGGCTATTACTTCTCCGAAACGCTTCAGAACAAAGAACCAGCGGATCCGGTTGGTGCGAGGATAGGCCGGCTGGTAGACTAACGTGGGAGCCCACCAAAAATACGTCAAATTCTGAAGGGTAATGTTCTGAGGATACGGACATTGACTGTAGACCTCGGGGAGGGCTTGAGAGGATGGCGAAGGGTGTAACATGGCATCCCGCAAGTCCCTGTTGGTAAAGGCATACGAGCATACCTTCAGCCAGACCACGATGGCGTGAAGCTCTGAGATGGCGCCGATGCCTGGATTCTGGATGGCATAATATACTACTAGCGTGGTGGTGGCCAAGGCCAAAGTAGCATTGACCGCGTGACCAAAGGCAATCCACCTCCACGTCCTCCTGAAAGCTGCTCGCTCCTTCTCGGTTTCTGGGCCATCGACGCCTACATCGCTCTTCTTCCTCCTCTTTCCCAAAGCACTCTTGGCATGTTCCATGGCAATTCTTTCGATGGTATAGGCAGCAAACAAATGGCAGGGAGTTAGGGCGTAGAGGAAGAGGCCTATGCGCAGGTCGACGCAGCTGATGTTGGACTTGGGAGTAATCAGCAAGCCGTACTTTTCCCAGTTTTCCATCCCTAGTCGAAGGTTCATGACAACTGCGAGGGTCAGGGTCAGTATGTGCTGGTTGCAGCTGAAGTGCTCACTGACTAATGGTCAACACCATGAGGTTTCGGAAGCCCAGGAAGCTGGGAACTTCATTCGAATCATGGCTCAATATTGAGGGCCGATCAACTTTATGCAAGGCCTCGACGTGCTTGTACTTGCTGCGAAACTTGACGGGCTTCGATTCGTCTGCCGTGCCATTGGCCGGAACTTCTAGTGTTTCCTTCTCAATTTTGGGGATCGGTGTAGCGTTGTGATCCATGTTTCCGTTTGTGATGGTATAGACGGGCAAGGTTGAGGACATTCTATTGGAGCATATTCGAATCACTGTTTCCTTCTCAATTTTGGGATTCGGCGTAGCGTTGTGATTCATGTTTCGGTTTGTGATGGTATAGACGAGCATGGTTGAGGACATTCTATTGGGGCATATTCGAATCACTGTTTCCTTCTCAATTTTGGGGATTGGCGTAGCGTTGTGATTCATGTTTCGGTTTGTGATGGTATAGACGGGCATAGTTGAGGACATTCTGTTGGAGCATATTCGAATCAATCACGGCCGCGAGGGAAACCCCGATGGTGACTCGACATTCCGCAGAACGGCAAGAGCGTCTGAGAAACATCTCGAAAGGTGTGCAAAGAACTGCGTGGCTACGGCTGCCATCATGTCTTGCACGGTTGCACCGAGCAAGGAATTGGCCAGGACAAAATGTTGGGCCATGCTTGCAGCCGATTTAATGCAAGTGCGTTGCTGCTGTATTGGGGCCCTGCGGAGCCAGAATGTTAAAAGCACGTGCTTTTCTGACTTTCTGCGCCGTTGACATGCGGCTCTCTGCAAGGTAGTGAATTGGGTATCTCGTCTTCTCATACAGCACGAATCAGTCAATATCATAAGCACTCGACTCCTCCAGGTTGCACTGTTAAGGGCGCTTTCTCCTCCTGCTCCTTTCACCTGCCCTCCTCCGACATGAAGAACCGAACGAAGATTTTCCACTCCGCCTGTCCACGGCCCGTCGGGTCTACCATTTTTACACCCGCACTAAAACGGGAAGATCCAAAGCATTGCAAGCTGGAGAATGGAAACGGTTTACCGTAGCTAACGATCATTCTTGAGGTCGTGGCCACGATGATGCGGAGCATTACCGGTCCAGTTTCACAAACCCCATCGCTTCCAACTGCTCGACTGACAACTGCCCCCACCTCCCTCGACACAGATTGAGTAACCAGTCCACGGCTAAGGGCAAACAGTAACCGACCTCGGTGTCATTACCCCGTCCACCATACCACACCTGTCTCACTTTACCGCCCATGTTCTTTTCCACCCCATTGCGTAAATGGATCTGACGTGAGAAACAGACATCACGCACCCTCAACTTTCGCTCCGTGGCCTCGACCGCGGTGCTAGCGGGCTGGGGCTTTTCTCCCGGCCTGAGTTTCTCTCGAGCTCGAGCCAGTCGGTCCTCGCCATTGGCATCCCAGATGACCAAGTGTTTTCCCGAGGTGGCGGTCGCGCTGACGATGGCTCCCACCCAGACATGCAT